>JAURVB010002851.1:0-71550 GCA_033002965.1 Piper betle | reverse complement strand
GAGGTCCGTTAGGACACGCTTCTCAGGTTTTATCGCTCTATTCTATCGGTGATTATCATGACATTCACGTAGTATCTTGTTAGGGTTTTGCATCTCATTCATATATTGTTTGCGCATTAGCGGCGTGCTCCATCTTGAGACGTCGAGAGGGTTATGTCGTAGCCGTTTAGGTTTTGGGTCAGCCAACTTAATCGGTTTACGAGTAGTTCGATCCTTTGTAACAGTTCTGGTCCGGGTTGAGAGTAAACCGGATTGGGGTGTTACAGCATTGGCTGAGCGCCATTGTGTCCATCGGGAAAAGGGAGTGAAACCTTTGGCTTCAGGGCATGGGCACTAGGCAAGCACCTTTGTGTCATGACCAAGAACTGGAAATCGAAAGATTCCCTAAGCTTGAGCACAAGGATACTGGCTGGGCGCCTTTGCGTTGAGTGCAAAAATGCAACATAGCAATGCCCAAACTAAAATACTAAAATAACTGTCATAGCTACGTAGTGTCCAAGCAGGTGTGTCTAACACTAGGGAAGCTAGAGCCTTGGCTCACCATAAGACACCAAATAACGCGTTAGGACGCGTTGGATTATATTTGGGTGGGTTATTAGTTATAGAGCATGTCATTTGGATGTTATTGTGTTTGTTTTATTTTATGGGATTTTTCCATATTTTTCTAGATTTTTTTAGAATTTATTACGAACTAGAAATTATTTTGACTCAAGTAGGAATCGAGTCAATACTTATTTAAGAAACTGCCATTGAGGGTATTTTTCTCCTCCCGACCCTTCTTCACCCAAACCCCCACTGCCCCTCATGCTCGTCGCTGCCGCCGCCAACGCCGTGCTGCCGCCGATCAACGCCGCCCCGCCTTGCCATGCTGTCGCCGTGTCGCCACGACCAACCCTGGCCAGCGATCGCCTGCCAGCAACCGCGACTCCGTGAAGCCACCTCGGTCGTCGCCACACCGAGCCTGATTCCGCCACTGTCCAAGCCGCGCTGTCGTGGCTGTGACCCCGACGACCACCCCCTCACCGTTGCCGACATTTCCCCCACCATCCCGACCGCCATCGAGGCCGGCCGCAGCCCTAATCGCAGCACACCGCTGCCACCGCCCGTTTTCAACGCCGCCACTGCCGGCCATCGCTGCCCCGGCTGCTTTGTTTGACACCACCATCGGACCAAGCTCGTCGAGCTGGTGCCGATAGACCCCCTGATTGCCCCATCCCGAATCATCGCCGGAAAACCGCCGAAATCCACGAGAAAACCGCCGACACTCGCCGTAAAACTGCTAGAACCGCCGGAAAATTGGATTCGTGGGAAATTCGCCGGATCATCCGCCGAACGCACCCGGTCCAATCTGATCGGACCCCTATACGGATCCAAAATGAGTAGATTTGGACAAACTTGTCCATAACCATTGGCCATATCAACTCATGAGTCCAATTAGGATCTTTAGATACCCAAACAACCCCCTTAGCCTTATGCACTTTGCAACTTTCGTATTTGTTCTAGACGTCCTCCGACTAATTCTAAAATACTAAACTATGCCTAGACCCCCGACACGGAGCCTAAACGTTGAACGAACTTGTCCATAGCCATTCACCTAATCAACTCATGAGTCCAATTACAATTTTTTGATACCCAAACATGATTGGCTTCAATTAAATCTAGAGGGCACAAATAAATATTTAGCCTCTTAAATAATTGAAAAACATGACGAACATTTTGCAGGTTATTGTAACACACCAATTCAGCCTGAAGGGATTGACTGAATCATGATGTTATAATTTGGAAGCTACTCGTTGGACTATCACGTACAAACATTACAGAAGCTGATCTTAGCCCTCAGTGGAGGCTTAAGTTAGACACCAGGCTTGGTTTTCACAGAATGCATGTAGAGTTCGTATTACAAAGGCAGATCTTAGATTAAAGGAATCCTAAATGAACACCCCTAGCCGTAACAGAGGTAGAACCTTCCCTTCGACTATGAGCGGTGACTTTGAAAATGCGATGATCACTCCCAAATGTTGAAGAAGCACACCCCTGTTACATTTTTAAGGTTGCATGTTGTTACTTTCATCATATTCTTACTTCTTAGCTTAAGTGATTGGCTTAGGTCTTCTTATTAGTTATGTGAAGATGATGCCAGTATTTAAACAAGGGTGGTAGTTACCTGTTCCACATACCTTGTAAAACCCATGACTCAAATTATAGTTTTACATTAGTGAATTAGTTGGTTCAACAATTGGTTCAAGTCGAGTTAGTTTCATGAACCGCATGCTGAGTCAAAGCTAATCGTGAGTTATGAGCGACGAGAATCAGGTGTACCTGAATATATGATGATAACGTTGGAAAGATGGTGAAAAATGAGTTATCAGAATATATAAAAGTACACAGTATAATTTTTTTAATGTATTTGATCATAGAATTAATTTTTAGGTCGAATAATGCATTAGGGCATGTTATAAGTTAATTTGGGTGGACTATTAGCTATATAACATGTCATTGTGGCGTTATAGTGTGTAATATATTTTATGAGATTTTTCCCTATTTTTCTGTATTTTTATAGGATTTATTATGAGCAAGTTATTATTTTTGACTCGAGTCAGATTCAAGTCAATACTTATTTATGATATTTCCACCGAACATTATCCCAACACTTTCTTCAACCCCAAACCCTATCGCCGCCAACACCGTCCCTGTGTTTGTCGCCGTTGCCGATCGACGTCGCCGAGCCCCGCCGCACCGTCATCATGCCACCCCGAGCACCCCGCCTCCATGTTGTGACGAAGTCGCCGCAACTGTGTTGCTCTCCCATCACCGATCCCTCCGCAGACGACCATCGCCGCCACCATCCAGTTACCACCTCAACATCTGCCACCCTCCCACAGTGACTAGATCTCCACACCCCACCACTAACAGCCTTCTTTGCCATTTTCCGACAAGCCACCTCCTCTGCCGACTACATTGACATCGTAAACATGTCGGGCTCACCAAGCCAATGCCAATAGTACCCCATACCACCACTATCCCACTAGTAGCCGCCATCAGCAACAATCATCGGAAAGCTGCCGGAAAACCATCGAAACCCACCAGAAAACCACCAAAACTTGCCGAAAAATTGGATTCGGCTTGATCTTCTGCCGAACTCATCTAGTCAAACCCAATCAAACTTCGAGCGCTGCCGAGGGCCGAATTCGAACTCAAAGATGCACAATAAAACCCTAGCTGTCGTCGATTGCCGATGACGCGATGTATAATTATCTCTGATTTAATTATTTAAAATTCATAATTATTAGCGCAACATGCTAGGATTGACTATTTGATATGATGAATGTCTAATTATGAATGAAGTGATGATTTGCTTGATAACGAATGGATGTTAGTGATCTAATTAGGTAAATTAAATCCAAGCATGCTAATCAACTACAATGTAACTTAGAAAAACATAATAAATTGGTATGAATAGGATGAGTTAGAACTATTTTTACACTGATGATTGTTGACTGTGATGGATAATGATTGTGCTGTGAGTGTGATGTTCATGTTGAGTTAATGCATCATTTAGTTAGCAGGCGTTAGCTTCTAGATTTGATGTGTAGGTATGGAGTAGGATGTTGCCGCATAGGCGCGCAACCATGACTGGAGTAGGATGTTGCCATCCTACATCCAAAATGTATTTAAACTTGATACGTAGGGAGTCAAGCAGAGATAAAGTAAAGGGAGAGTTCTACAGACCTAAATAAGTAGAACTCAATATTCTAGTCGGTGAGCTCACCCGCAATACCTAGCATAGAGAAGGAACCGAATAAGAATTGGGTCACATCGGCATGCAAAACGAGGCAAAGCTTCCACACAAGATCAACATTTAATTATCTTAATTAGATCCTAAGTGAAGTGTTAAACCTTATTAGGTATTTAATTAAGGTTTTCATTTCATGTTCACTAAGTAGGCTTTAATCAATTCTAGACCTTCAATCAAATGGGGTTACTAGACAATTTTTCGAATGGACCTAGTGATATCCAAATGGGCTAAAATTTGGATGGGGGGCCCTGGCACTATAAGTTTTTTAGGTAAACTCTACCATGGCTGGCCCATGGGTTAGTCAAGGGGAACAAGGCCCATTAAGCTCAGCCGTAAGGTGCTGGAATAGTGTTTTTGGGCCGCGCACCAATTTTGTAACAGTTTATACATGGGATAGAGGATTCAAAATGGGCTAGGGTCAATGGACTTAGTTACCTAACACACAGAGATTGGGCCTAGTAAGAGTTCGGCCCAATTTACTATGTAAATGACCTGATGAAATTTTACAATTTGTATCACTGGTGGACAGTTTCTAGAGCTATATGGACCCTAACAACCTGAAAATTCACAAATAAAATCAGTAACCTACCCAAATAGCCCCACAATTGGTCACAGCACTACTGAACATAGGGTAAGGTGTGGACAAAGTGTCACTCAAATCCAACACCATTAACCTATTTTAAGGCAATTTAAAACCAAAGTGAAAAAACTAGGGTTTTAACCCTCATCTTTACACTGTCCAGATAAACACCACCAAACCATACTTAGATGATTTTACTCATTCCCAAAATTTATATATTTAAGCACACAGTTATTGAAGTAATATATATTTTTACCAAATTTTATTAGCTTAAAATTGCTGGCTTAAAATATAACGCAATCACAAATCATGCTCACCAGCAGAGGAAACATAAGGAGTACTTAGGGGTGATATTCATGATATTTTAGTAACTAGATTAGGCTTAAAACTTTACCGTGAACTCCTAACATCACCATGAACAAAATGACATGTTATGCATCAACAGATCCTACAAGGTCAGAGAGAAAAATTAGATAAAGAGGCACTTATGTCACTGTAACGGTGAAAGTTGACACCTTTCCTCACAAGTGCATAATGAGTTGTCTTGTGCTGTGAGTGTGATGTTCATGTTGAGTTAATGCATCATTTAGTTAGTGGGCGTTAGCTTCTAGATTTGATGTGTAGGTACGTAGTAGGATGTTGCCGCATAGGCGCACAACCATGACTGGAGCTTCTACCTGGTCCGTTTAGGACTCGCTCTCAATTTATTGTCTCATTCTATCGTGTTTTGTTTATAACAGGAAAGAGGACATGTTAAGTGATGGATTTATCGTATCCCACTCCACATGGGCCCTTTAGCCTATCGTATTTTTTGAAGAATAACCATCGAGGATGAGATCACTCGAGTGTGTTTTCAAAACTCAGATTCAACTCACAATGCCTTTGGGACTATTTTATCAAATTCCCTACACACGCCTATGTATATGTAGTTTTCACATTTTCAGTGAGATGTGTGACGAGGGAAATCGATGTCCATGTCTTGAGATAGGGCGTGTATTTGTCAAAGTAGGCTTTGGAACTGGTGAGCATCCACTCCATTCCTGAGGGATCGTGACAACTCCACCTTTGAGTTCCTCAAACCCGGAAAAGTGTAAAGGTTTATAGGTACTGCTATGCAGCGCATGTCTAGACTTGTTGTAATGAGCCGCCCATTCCGAGCCATGAGCCAAGTGTTACTATATGAAACTAAGTGTCTCATAAATTAATTTCCTATTAATTTTCATGATTTGAAATAAATCCATGACATAACATTTAATATAACGATTGCTCAGAATAATCTAAGCCCCATGAACCGAACCAAAATCCCACTGCCAGTAAACAATCTAAAAGTATAATAACATATAAGAAAAAAAAATAGTCTAATAACAAAGTCCTCCAGCTGTCCCGACTTTACCCGTTCTTCCATAATGCTCATACCTACGGAGGCAATTCCGTGTTAATGATAAAAAACACTAAGTCATATAATTACAAGAAACAAGTGAATATATTCCACAACATCTGAATTTGAATCTTTTACTGATTATGAGCTTATGTTGAGCTCTTATTATGTTGGGAGGGTGGCCGTCCATCCAGCTACAATCCCATGTATGCGCACACATGCTACGTGGCCCTCAGCCTGTAGTTACTGATGATTGTCATTGACTCACCCTCTCGATATCACAAGTGCATAATGAGTCGTCTTGTGCCATTGCGCCATATCACCCCTTTCGACATGGGGGCAGGTATTTAACTTTCAAGAATTTTAAGGGTGCTGCCTCCATGTCAGACTGACTCAATTCTTTGACCCTTATTGTGCTCAACACATAGTGGTCGAATGTAAGCTCAGGCTGACCAAGACTCCTAAATAGGAATATATAATTTTATGGGTGGGTGCTGCCCTGTGTCAAACTGAACCAATTTTTTAACCCCGATTGTGCTCGCCGCATGGTGGTCAAATGTAGGCTCAGGCCGAC
Source organism: Piper betle (assembly GCA_033002965.1). Taxonomy (NCBI): domain Eukaryota; kingdom Viridiplantae; phylum Streptophyta; class Magnoliopsida; order Piperales; family Piperaceae; genus Piper; species Piper betle. The sequence continues at coordinate 65,222 of JAURVB010002851.1, read as the reverse complement.
AAAGACTTTAAAATAGGAATACATAACATTTAAAGTAATTATATAGCCCTGGAATTGTGATGAGGCACACCCAACTACGAAACACGATTCTAATATGAATGACACTTCTTTAAAGTCTTCCCTTTGTGAGTCAAACTACTCATCAAGCTATCAAGTTGATGTTTTATTTACCATCAACAGAATTCTCCTTCATATAGAAGAATATGTGTGAAACTGATGAAGTCTCTACATTAAATTTTATGAAAAAGAACGTAATCACTCATAACTATATCATTTGTGTGATAATGAAAATTCAAAAAAACTGACTATTGAATTAATTTAATTAAATATTATTTATAGTTCATTCTAAGAATTACAAAACCCTTTAAAAAATAACTTAATTATTTCCAGGGTTTTACACTTGTGAAAATAAAAGGGTATTAAAGGTGCATGCTTGAGAGTACTCAGGGCCAGGAGTAATACGGTGGATGTAGAGGGCTGAGAGGAAAGAGGATGATTTTCCCGTGCAAAGGGATAGTTTAAATGGCCAAGGAAAGAGATTGATGTGGAAAGGGGTTGCTACCGCCCGAGGTCAATGACTCCCATTATTTGCCCTTATGAGAGTTCTTAAGGAAATATGTGAGGTTTTTATTCAATAGGAGGGTTAGCTCTCCTATGCCAGTTTATTATTAGTTATTTTTGGACTAGTAACACTCGTTACTAACGTCTTTTTATTATATATGTAGGTGAAAATCTCAAGGAATGAGCATCGTCGGGACTGCGGAAGAGGAACAATGAAATCGCACGCACATATACCTGCCAACTGTAATTGGTGATGTATTGAATTGTCTGGATAATGAATTTGAATGATATTTTACAAACTGCTAAAGATATTTTGTATGTGAATGCAAATGGAAAGTGGAAAATGAACAGGGTGAGCTACGGAGCGAAGATGACTAGAATGTGAAAATTATATTGTGTTTAGACGATGTTTTCAATTTTTATTGCTATAAATATATATTGTTTATTGTTGACAGGGTAGCCCCCATCACACTTTTAGGGAGATTCTATCCATTTTGTTTTCAAAATATATATATTTCTTTTGAACATTTTATTTGTTTGGTTTGTTTATGTACTTGTTTGCATATAATGGCATGCATGTAGGACAACGTTAGAACCCAAGCATCTCATCCATGCCTTACATATTACATCCCCATCTTAAGACACCGAGGGTGGATCCAAGTCAACTGAACCAAATCAAGTAGATTAGTGAATGGTTCGGTCACCGGTAACATTTCCAAGTTGGTTCACGGCTGAACCAAAATAGGGTGTTACATACCCTACACAAGCAATAATTAAATCATAAGAGACTTACACAGCATCATCGAGTATGAGGGCATCAAACCCTAATACCCGGACATCACGTGGGTTTTCAACTGGTGTGAACTGTAAGTTCCTCCATCCACGTTACTCTAACACACAAACGGCTGTAGTTAAATACGTTTCGTGTACCTAACTCAGCTCCTCGTTATTTTCCATGAGTCAGGGGCTTATATACCTTACAGACAATGATTAGCCTTGCTCAAGTTATTGCAGCTCCATAGTAATAATATAGTAATATAATGATAAAACATGCTAGCACAACCATCATGGCATACATCCGAATCATACAAGGTTCACATAGTTAGGGGACATCTCATCAGATAGTCATCCAAAAAATACATAGTCCAAAACACACAACATAACACACGACCCCTCCCACCACTACCATGTCAGTAATCAAATAAATTTGATTACTGGTTCAAATAACTATTGGTAAAACAACAAGCTAACAAATGGGTATTCCATTACCCACGAGAACATAGAAAACTTTAGAAGTGCCTTACACTAGGCAGTAAGTGAACACACTTAAACGAGTGTCAGTACCCACGTATGGCTAATATTCAGTTTCATACATACAATACTTACGCCCTCACATCCACCACGGTAGTCGAGTGGCAGAAGTAATGGTTCAGTTAGTGCCACAAATGCTAGAAATGTATTGCATTACGTAGGGTTTGAAGGAGTATTAATGCGGTCCATACATCCCGTAATCACTCTTACTAGTAAAAGCCATAAAACCTGGTATTTATACATATAGGCCTAGGAGAGGATTTAATACTTAGTTTCTACATCTTATCGTTCGAAAACATCAAGGGGTCTCAACCTTGAAGTTTTATTAAACATGTGTAGAAAATATGGCTAACTGGCCCAATATCGAAGGGATCCGATAAAATGTTGCCGATGCCGTCCTACATCTAAAATGTATTTAAACTTGATACATAGGGAGTCAAGCAGAGATAAAGTAAAAGGAGAGTTCTACAGACCTAAATAAGTAGAACTCAATATTCTAGTCGGTGAGCTCACCCGCAATACCTAGCATAGAGAAGGAACCAAATAAGAATTGGGTCACATCGGCATGCAAAACGAGGCAAAGCTTCCACACAAGATCAACATTTAATTATCTTAATTAGATCCTAAGTGAAGTGTTAAACCTTATTAGGTATTTAATTAAGGTTTTCATTTCATGTTCACTAAGTAGGCTTTATTAATCAATTCTAGACCTTCAATCGAATGGGGTTACTAGACAATTTTTCGAATGAACCACACTACAAGTTTTTTAGGTAAACTCTACCATGGCTGGCCCATGGGTTAGTCAAGGGGAACAAGGCCCATTAAGCTTAGCCGTAAGGTGCTAGAGTAGTGTTTTTGGGCCGCGCACCAATTTTGTAACAGTTTATCCATGGGCTAGAGGACTCAAAATGGGCTTGGGTCAATGGACTTAGTTACCTAATACACAGAGATTGGGCCTAGTAAGAGTTCGGCCCAATTTACTATGTAAATGACCTAATGGTATTTTACAATTTGGATCAGTGGTGGGCAATTTCTAGAGCTATATGGACCCTAACAACTTGAAAATTCACAAATAAAATCAGTAACCTACCCAAATAGCCTCACAATTGGTCACAGCGCTACTGAGATGTAGGGTAAGGTGTGGACACAGTGTCACTCAAATCCAACACCATTAACCTATTTTAAGGCAATTTAAAACCAAAGTGAAAAAACTAGGGTTTTAACCCTCATCTTTACACTGTCCAGATAAACACCACCAAACCATACTTAGATGATTTTTACTCATTCCCAAAATTTATATATTTAAGCACACAGTTATTGAAGTAATATATATTTTTACCAAATTTTTTAGCTTAAAATTACTGGCTTAAAATGTAACTCAATCACAAATCATGCTCACCAGCAAAGGAAACATAAGGAGTACTTAGGGGTGATATTCATGATATTTTAGTAACTAGGTTAGGCTTAAAACTTTACCTTGAACTCCTAACATCACCATGAACAAAATGACATGTTTTGCATCAACAGATCCTACAAGGTTAGAGAGTAAAAATTGGATAAAGGGGCACTTATGTCACTATAACGGTTAAAGTTGGCACCTTTCCTCACTTTTTACCCTCTTATTGGTAAATTTTGCGGCGTGGAAGATAAAAAACCCAACATAAAAGCACTATTGTATTGTGATCGAGTCGAGTTTAAAATTGTTGGTCGGTAATATAGCAACAGAGGCAGCACAAACGTAGCACCCTAATTTCATTTCACCTAAGAACCGAATCAAAAATATTATGATCGAGTCGAGTCATGTTTAAAATTGTTTGTCAGTAAGACTCGATCAGTAAAATAGATTGAAACAACCGGCTTGGTTTCATGAGAATGAAAGACATTGTTAAATACATGTCAAAACACATCAAATACATGTAAAACTAAGAAAAATAAATAAATGCGTTGAGCTCAAGTGTGTGTAACATTTATCTGTCCTTCCACCAAAGTCGACTCAGGATTTGAAGGACCTACATATATTATATTAAAAACATCAGTAACGAGTTTTACTAGTCCGAAAAATAAAAAATACAATCTAGCAAATGGTATTCTATTACACACGAAAACTCATGAAACTTCAAGATTGACTCACACTAGGCGGTAAGAAAACATACTTAAGCAAGTCCTAGCTCACATACACTGCTAATATTCATATTTATATATACAATGCTTACGCCCTCACATCTTCCATATTTCACTTGCCACGGTACTCGATTGGAAAAAGGAACAATTAAGTTAGTGCCACAAATTCCGAAAATGTGTTGCTTTATACAACACTCACATACATTGCACTACCTTAGGGTTTGAAGGAGTACTAATGTGGTCCATACATATCCCTGTACCACTCATTCTCTTATTCATAAAGTCTGTAAAAAAGTGCGTACATATATAATAGGCTTAAGGAAGAGGCTTGTATGATATGTTTCTAGAGCTTTAGTTTGAAAACCAACAAGGGATCTCATCCTCGTAGTTTTATTAAACATGTATAGAAAACACGGCTAAATGGCCCGGCATCGGAGGGATCTAATAAAACACCACCGATGTCGGCCTACGTTTAAAATAAGATTAAACTACACACACAGGGAATCAAGCAGAGAAGGAGAGTCCTATGGGCCTTTGGTGCAAACTCCAAGCATATCTTCACATCTACGGCAAGCTCGGGCTGTGAACCTACATTAGAATCTACCACTAAGTAAAATACTAGCATCTCTATATGATGCATGCTCATGGTGTGTGCTGATATCATCAATATTTCATAATAAAGAAGAGAGTGCTAACAAACCCATAACTAAACATGTGGCATAAAAATCAAGGCATAATAATAATAAATAATAAATAAACAAAAAAACAAAAAAATGGACTCATGGATAATTAGATAAATAATAAATACACAAACATGAACAATTCTCTAATCATAAAATAATAATATAATTATACTATATAAATATAAGGGTAAACATAAGTAAATATAAACATATACTCATGAGTAAACGTATAAATAAATAAATAAATAATAATTCAATAAATAAACAAACAAATAGTTAATACTTATTAATCATGAATATTAATAATATCATAGTCATACAATTACAATACAAGAATACATAATTAAATACAAATAAATAATAACATACACATAACAAACAAATAAATAAATACATAAATAAAAAAAATATACAAAATTTAGTAAACATAATAAGATTAGTATTCATAAGTAAATATAATATTAATAATAACAAATAATCATGTAAACATTCATCATATATGATAAACATATAAGTAAAAATAAATAAATAATAATAAGTAAATAAAGAAAGAAAGAATGAAAAATAATCATAATATCCAAACATGCGAAATCATTTGAATGTGGATCTAAACTAATACAGGGGTTCTCAAATTACCAAAAATGGTCTATAAATGGCTGAACCTGACCGAAATGAGCTGAACCAGACCCAACCAAATAGGCTGAACCAACCCAGTTTGCATTAACTGGAAAATGGGATGGGTTGACTAGGCGGACCTGAATTGGACTGGCGGACTCGGATATGGGCTGGCAGGCTGGTGAACAAGGACAAGCAGACAAACACGGTTGCAAACACGGTTGCGAACACGGGCAAGCGAACTTGATGTGGGTAAATAGGCCAAATAGGGGCAGCAGTGCCCGTCACCTGAAAATGCAAATGGCTGCTCAGCTGGGGTCATCGGCGGTCAGGATCGACGGCCCTTGCAATGAGGATCATGATGGTGGTGGCGGTTGGTGGATTCTGGCTAGTGACTGGCCGAAAATCAGCCAGAAAGGGGCGGCGTCGCCAGCGTGTGCGGCGACGTCACCGGCGGCGATCGCGGCCACAGTGGAGGTAGGTGTCTGTCTCAAATGGAAGATCTCAACAAAGGAAAGTTGTTGAGGTGGTCAGATCGGTCGGAGGTGGCTCACTAGCACTAGGAAACGACTCTGACAGAGGCGGCAACGGGGGAAACTAGCTTCAAGAACTCTGTTGCCGGCTGCAACTGTGGCGGCACCAGTGGTTTTAAAGCTGATAAAAAGCCGGTTGCGAGGTGGTCATGAAGGTAGCGGTCTGGTGGCTGAGGGCGAGGCGAAGAGTCGCCGACGGCGAGCCCAAGTGGTGGCGGCGCTAAAGTGAAAACAACCAAAATCGAGGGATGTCAATGAAAATAAATGGGTGGAGCTAGGGTTGAGTGTACAACTCAGATCTTGCCACATGGCACATTCGGGACATTTGACAACTCTTGGCCTAGTGGGGCCCACCTATGGGTATATGCAATATATATATGGATGGAAAGCTTGGATAGAGACCATCCAAAGTCAAAAATAACTCAAGTCATAAAAGTGACACTATAGACAGGAATTGAGGCAAGAAGGATAAATGTGTCTTGAACCCTGAACTCAATTAAGCTAAGCCCACGGGGGCACAATCTAGTAATCTGAAATTCATATGCTACATGTAAATAAAATACCCAAAAAATCCCAAATGGATACTAAACACTACGAAGGCCTAGATCTAGGCCTAAAACCCTGTCTAAATCATAAAAATTATATGTATACCTCGTGCATACATTGATAACTCATGCTCTACTATATCATAATTGAAACTATCATATTCATGTCGGGCATACTCAGTCACTATAACATACTCATATAGCCATGTGGGCCCATAGTCATACTCTGAAAATTGGTCTAGCTCGAGCTCATTTGAACTGACTCAATAATGACCTGAATGGGGCAAAACTCAAATTAGGTAAAACCCTAACCTGAAAATGGGGTTTTAGAACAAACGTTAAACTAATGAGGGAAGATCAAGGGGGAGGTTTTTGAGGCATCCAACCTCAAAGACTACACCCTACGAAGCTAGAAAGTTGGAGGAGGGTGCCTGGAGCTCCAAGGAGGAAGAAGAAGGTCAAGTAGAGGAGAAGAAGGTTGTTGGAGGTGAAGAGGGAAGGAGAGGTAAAAAGGTGAGGGAAGGGATGGGTTTTATCGAAAAAGAGGTGGTTGGCTTGGTGATGTCATAGATATAGGTGTCATACCTAAAGAAGTATAGGTTGGATTAGATAAAGAGGTCTAGGTTGGCTTTGTTCATAGGCTATGGCTATCGTACCTAAAGAGGTATGGGTTGGATTAGATATAGAGGCATGGGTTGGCTTTGTGATGTCATAGGTATGGGTGGCATACCTAAAGAGGTATGGATTGAATTAGATAAAGGATATGGGTTGGCTTGGTGATGTCATGGGTATGGTTGTCTACGTAAAGAGGTATAGGTTGGATTAGATAAAGAGGCATGGATTCGCTTGGTGATGTCATAAGTATGGGTGTCATACCTAAAGAGGTATGGATTAGATTAGATAAAGAGGTATGAGTTGGGTTAACCCAAAGCCCCAAAAATGAGGGTTTTTACCCTAAAGCGATTGGGCCAACCTCGAGACACAGTCCGAAAGGGTTATCAAATACACGACAAGCACACAAAAACACATGAGGGCACAATCCTATCATCTAACTATATACAACTCGATTGGACCAAACATGAAAAATTCAGGCATATAATACCGAATAGGCATACCAAGTGCCAAAGAAAGCTAAGGCCGGGCAAACATGCACCATACCATACACAAACCATGGCAAGAAGGGTCAACTTGATTTGAGTAACAACCAACCCAACAGTACAACCCTCGGGCTAATGACCTGGGTACAACCTCCCTTAAAAAAATTTTTTCCCTATAATTTCCTACGGGATTACACATGGAGAAACATGCCACAACACACAACATACAATATATAATAGCACTCAATCAAAACACAGAAGGGTGCTAATACTTCGAGTCATCGTCCTCTGTAGGGTAGAGTCTAGGGAAATGCTATCACATCTCGTCCTCATGCTCCCAAGTGGTATCCTCAACACCCTACCACAACCAAAGTACATTCACCAAAGGCACATCTTTCCTATGGAGAGTCTTCACAGACTGGTCAAGAATCTGCGTAGCCTACTCCTTGTAGGACAGGTGGGGTCAGACGTCGAGCACTTCATACTAAAGTTGGCATGATCCATCGGGAGCATACTTCTTTAGCATAGATACGTGGAACACTGAGTGCACTACTGGTAGATTTAGTAGGAGTGCAAGCTCATATGCAACCTCTCCAACATGTCTCAACACCTCGAACAGGTCAATATACCTTGGACTCAGTTTGCCCCACCTCTCAAAATGCACGTCTCCTTTAGTCAGTGAGACTTTCAGGAAAATGATATTCCTTGTGGCAAAACTGGAGTCCCTACACCTCTTATCTATATAAGACCTTTTTCTATCCTGAGCTTCCAAAAGCCTCAGCCTAATCAGCTACTATGTCCATCTAGGAGTTCTGAAGCAACTTTGGGTCAACTATCAATGGCACACCACCCTCTAGCCAACATAACAGTGATCTACACAGCCTTTCATACAATGCCTCAAAGGGTGCCATCCCTATGTTGGCCTAGTAGCTGTTGTTATAGGCAAACTCCACCAATGGAAGGTACTCCTCCCATGGTCCACTGAAGTCTATCACACACGACCGAAGCAAGTCCTATAGGATTTGAGTCATCCACTTTGACTGGCCGTTAGTCTGTGGATGATACGCTGTACTGAACTTGGTCACCGTCCCAAGTTCTCACTTGAAAGATCTCCAGAACGAAGAGGTGAATCTTGAGCCCCTATTTGATACAATCTCACTAAGAATCTGTGGTGTTTGAAAATTTGGTCCCAGTCTAATCTAATCAACATGGACATGGGATAGGTCATACGAATCTATATAAAGTGCTCCGATTTCATCAACCTACCAACGATAACCCATATTGCATCATTTGTCTCCGGGAAGGGGGTAGATGTGTGACAAAGTTGCATGTGGTGCAGTCCCAGCTCCACTCTGATGCTTGTAACAACTTCAACAAACCTCCTAGTTTCTAGTGGTCGATCTTAACATGCTAATAGACAAGACTTCGCGACACAGTGTCAAGGATGTCCTTCTTTAGCCCTGGCCGCCGATAAGATCGTCACAAGTCGTGAAACATCTTCACAAAGCCCAAATGCACCATGTACCTCAAGTGATGGGCCTTGTGAAGAATGTCCTTACATAATCTAGGAAACTCTACAACATCTGGCACATATTACCATCCTTGCGTCTGGTACAAACTATCTGCCTCTCAAACCAACCCAAAATGAGTCCCATAAAGGAACAACTACTCTAGCAACTGATCAACTGCCTGTGCTTGTCTCATACAGTTTGTCATAGTTGGACTAATCATCAACCTCACAAACATTGCCACAAGGTTTTGGTCGGCTACATCCTCTCTCTGGTCCTCATACTGTATACCAATAGCTGCCAATTTGGCTTCACATACTAGTGGCCTCCTGCTCAGGGCATCTGCAACTACATTTGCCTTATCTAGATAATAGACAATGTCAATGTCATAATCTGCCAGGAACTCCAACCACCTACATTGTCTACTGTTTAGATCCTTCTGGGTGAAGATGTACTTCAAGCTCTTATGATTAGTAAAGAGCTAGAAGGACACTCCATATAGATAGTGTCTCCATATGTGTAGTGCAAATACAACTGCTGCAAGCTCTAAGTCATGTGTGGGATAGATCTACTCATGCACTTTCAACTGCTAGGAAACATAGGCTATCACTCTGGCTCCCTGCATCAACACACAACCTAGCCCTACACCAGAGTCATCACTATATACTATAAAATCTTCATGGCCTTTAGAATTTGGAAACTCCACTCGCATGCGTCAGTCCACAAGAAGTGCTCCTCCTTCCTAGTCAGTTGTGTGAGAGGGTCTGCCAGAGAAGAGAAACCCTACATGAACCTTCGATATTAACCAGCCAAGCCTAGAAACTCTGTATCTCTATGGCGGTAGTAAGTTGTTCCCATTTCAATGCTACCTCGACCTTGGCTAGATCCACTGCAATTCTAGTCACTAATGTAACATGTCCCCAAAAGACAACCTCAGACAGCCAAAACTCACACTTGGAGAGGTTTGCATACAAACAATGCTCCTGTAGGGTCTGCAAAGCAATCCTCAAGTGTTTCTTGTGCTCCTTTGTAGACCTGAGTAAATCAGGATGTCATCTACAAATACAATCACGAACTGGTCCAAGTATGGCTGGAACACCCGATTTATGAGATCCATGAATGTTGTCGATGAGTTTGTCAGTCTGAAAGGCATGACTAAAAACTCATAGTTTTGTACTGAGTCCTAAAAGTTGTCTTCGATACATCCTCCTATCGTATCCTTAACTGATGGTAGCGTGAATTGAAGATCAATCATCAAATACACAGTAGCTCCTCCAAGCTGATCAAACAAACCATTTATTCATGGGAGAGGATAACAGTTCTTAATAGTAACCTGATTGAGCATTCTTTAGTCGATGCACAACCTCATGCTGCCATCCTTTTTCCTAATGAAGAGGACCAGAGCACCCTAAGGTGAGACAATCAGTCTGATGAAGCCTTGCTCTTGCAACTGAGACTTGAGCTCCTTGAGCTCAAGCGATGCCATCCGATATGATGCCCTAGAGATAGGCGCGGTCTTAGGGACCAAATCAATAGCGAACTCCACCTCTCTGGTAGGTGGTAGCCCAGGCACCTCATCTAGGAAGATATCTACAAACTCACTGACCACTAGAATCCGTTCCAACTCTCGTGCTAAATGATTCGGTGTAGCCACAATGGTGGCAAGGACGACCTCACAACCCCTATCTATCAATTTGAATGCCCGCTGATAGGATATAAAAAATCCTCCTATGTCTCTACCTTTTCCCTGGAATGCAATCCTCACATTTCTCTTCAGTCTGAGCTGAACCTTCTTCTTCTGGCAGTCAATCAATGCCCGGTGGCATGTCATCCAATCCATGTCAAATATTGCATCAAACTCTCATATCAGCAAAACTGTGAAATGAGTTGAAAGGATTTGTTGCTAGATAACCACAGCGACACCCTGCACACACTCACTGGTGGTGTGTATGGCTTTGGCAGGAGTCAACACAACCAAGTCATAGCCTAAGTCCTCTACAGACAAATTGATCCTATCAATCTTGGCTTTGAACATATAGGTACTACGAGAGTCAAACAACACAACTGTAGGTGTAGAGTGGATAAGAAGGGTACTTTTGATAACAGCTGCATCCTATGATGGGCTAAAATTTAGATGGGTTGGCCCTGACAATCTAAGGTTCATAGGTAAATGCCACCATGGCTGGCCCATGGGTCAGTCAAGGGAACAAGGCTCATTAAGGTCGGCCCTAAGGTGCTGGAATAGTGTTTGTGGGCTGCACACCAATTTTTAACTGTTCGTTCATGAGCTACAGGACTCCAAATGGGCTTGGATTAGTTGCACTAGTTAGCTAATACACAAAGATTGGACACAATAAGAGTTCAGCCCAATTTACTTTATAAATGGCCTAATTGGATTTTACAATTTGGATCACTAGATGGGTTGTTTCTAGAGCTATATGGACCTTAATAACATGGAAATTTACAAATAAAATTGGGAACTTACCTAAATGGCCCGATAATTGGTCATGGTGCTATTAAGACATAGGGTAAGGTGTGGACAAAGTTTCCCTCAAATCCAACACTATTAACCTATTTTAAGGTAATTTACAACCATAGTGAAAAAACTAGGTTTTTCATCCTACATCTTTACACTATCCAGGTAAACACCTCCAAATACTTAGATGATTTTTACCCATTCCCAAAATTTATATGTTTTAAGTAGACACTTATTGGAGCATCATATATTTTTACCAGATTTTATTAGCTTAAAATTGATGGCTTAACATATAATAGATCATGCTGACTGTCACAAATAGTAAATGAAACATAAGATTATTTAGTGGTTAGATTAGGCTTAAAAGTTTACCATGAACTTCTAACATCACCATGAACAAAATAGCATGTTGTGCATCAATAGATCCTACAAGGTTAGAAAGTAAAAATTAGAGAAATGGGAGTTTATGTCACTGTAACGGTGAAAGTTCCCACATTTCTTCACATTTTACCTCATATATGCAAATTCTGAGGCATGGGAGGTAAAAAACCCAACATAAAAGCTATATAATCTACGTGTTATGAGTGTAACAAAATAAGAATTGTGCAAATGAAACATAAGAGTTCCAAGATATGATTTTTATATCAAAACAGTGCAGATCAGTGACCTACAAGCATTATAAAAATATATATCTATTTATTTACATGGCCAAATAAGATACATGAGTACTAAAAATTCTCCTAAAGGCAAATCTACATGCAAAAAATGTCATAAAAAATGAAAGCACACAAAAATGCAAGTGATATACATCAAATAATGAGCAATGGAGGGAGCACAAACCTTAAACTAACAAGGGAAGACCAAGGGGAGGTCTTTTGAGTCATCCAACCTCAAAGCCTAGGAGGCTAGAAAGGTGGAGGAGGGTGTCTAGAGCTCCAATGAGGAAGAAGAAGGCCAAGGAGATGAGAAGAAGGTTGTTTGTGGTGAGGAGGGAAGGAGAAATGGTGAAAATGTGAAGGAAGGGATGGGTTTTATAGAAAAAGGAGTGGTTGGTATGGTGATGCCATAAGTATAGGTAACATACATAACGAGGTATAGGTTGGCTTGGTGATGTATAGGTATGAATGTCATACCTAAATAGGTATGGGTTAGATTAGATAAAGAGGCATGAGTTGGCTTAGTGATATCGTAGGTATGAGTGTCATACGTAAATAGATATGGGTTGGATTGGATAAAGAAGAATGGGTTTGCTTGGTGATATCATAGGTTTAGGTGTCATACCTAAAGAGAAATGAGTTGGATTAGATAAAGAGGTATGACTTGGGTTAGCTAAAGAAGTACGGGTTGGGTTAACCCAAAACTCAAAAACTTAGGGTTTTTACACTAAAGCAATCTGGCCGAACTCGAGAATTACTTTGCAAGTTCCAAAGGGGGTTAGGACGATTCGAAAGGGTTATCAAACACACGGCAAGTACACAAAAGACATGCGAGGGACATGGTCCTAGCATCTAAATATATACGACTCGACTTTACTAAACATGAAAAAGTCAGGTGTGTACCATCCAAACAGGTGTACTGAGCATTAAAGGAGGCTAAGGTCGGGCAAACATACACCATACAAAATACAAACCACAGTAAGAAGGGTTGTACCCTACTAACCCGATTCGGGTAACAATCAACCCAACAGTAAAACCCTCGGGAGATGGCCCAGGTTTTACAATTATATAGACTTGGATCACATATGATTGCATCTAGCTTGTTCAACAAAGCTTAATCCATTTCCGATTACTTATTCCTTGAAATGTAATTTGACCGATTATTTCCAACCATGATTAAACGTTAGATCAGTCAATATAATCTTGATATTAGTTGATTAAATATATAAAGAAAAATTTTATGGGCTGAAAAATAGAGGGTCTATTACTAATATCTACTAGTAAAGAGAAAAAATAAAAAACTAAGTAATAAAGGTAAAAGTACTAATTATTACACTAATTATCAATATAACTATAATAAAAATTAATTTAAAAATATCTATTAACTTATACATGTTTCAAAAATCTAAAAGTAAGTCAAAACAATGTCAAAATAAAATAAAATAAAATTTTATCAAACTCCTACATATGTACTCTACTTGCAATAAATATAATTATTATTTTGTAAGACCCACTAAAAAAGTTCAAATTAGATGTGTAGTTCATATAAGTTATATTAGATCTAGTTCATCTTAACTTTTCCTTAAAATAAAGGCCTCAACTCTTGGTGCTCATCCAGATGTATCTAACAACGGTAACAACCAACACCTTAGCTAACCATACCAACATAAAACATGATCCATGTAGTAAATAAGCGGTCAAACTAGACTGGTTCAGATACTACTCCGATCGGTCCACTCCATGTACCACAACTAAAATATCAGACGGTCCGAGTTATACATAACCTATTTATATGAGCCCATACCTAGATGGTTGAGAATCCCATATGTGTTTTATGAGTGTGTTTTTGTTGGATGCACATTAACTTAGGGGTTTGCATGTAGTCCACTTTTTGGCACCAAGTAGGTCAGAATCCAGACCGTGATTTGAACATATTAATAGGTTAAATAGTAGTTCAACTCATAATTGGGCATTTCCACTCTAGGTTTGGGTCTACATCAAGCTTGAATTGAAATTGGGGTATTATATATTCAACCTATTAGGATTGGATGATTAAAGTTGTTGATGATCATTAATATCTTACTTGTGATGGCTTTAGGATGTTTTTTATGATTATATATTTGGTTTGAAAATAATGGGTTATCTTACCTATTATTGTTAGGCTCTCAAAAGTGTTGTTGATCTTTATCTATTTGACAAAGGATATATAGTTTCATGCTTTTGAAATCATTTGTGTTCATGTTGTGGGAGGAGTTATTTGTAATGAATGTATCTAGACAACTTTAATGATTATTCATTTTCTGTAAGACTCAAGAGAAAATATAGATGATAACGTTATTTTATATTTTCTCATTTCTCTCACTTTATGTAAAACCCACGACTCGAGTCAGGGTTTTATAGTCGTTAGCCGGTCGGTTTGACCGTAGTTCGAGTCGGTTCAGCTTTCAGAACACGTGTGCGGGGCCGAGGCCGACCGTGTGCACGTGCTATGAGGGTTTATGTATACCCAAGTATCGATGATAGCATCAGATACGCATCAGCAGACTGAGTTATCAGTAGATATGAGAGTATACAGTTGATGATTTTATTTTATTTTTATGTTGTGACCGTAGAATTAGTTTAGGCCGAATAACGCATTAGGACACGTTAGATGGTATTCGGGTGGGTTATTAGTTATACGACATGTCATTTGGATGTTGTGATATTTTGTTTGATTTTATGGGATTTTTCCCAATTTTTCTAGATTTTTCTAGGATTTATTCCGAGTCAGTTATCATTCTTGACTCGAGCCGGTGTCGAGTCAAGTCTTATTTACAACTTTGCCACCCCCTATACTTCTCATCTTCCTCCCCCAACCCACGTTTTCACCGCCGCCACCCTTGAGATTTTGCCACCGTCGTCGACGCCACCTCGCCGCCAATCGACGCCGCCCAGCCCGGTCGTGCCGTCGCCTTGCCGCCTCGACCACGCCCGGCCACCGTCCAGCCGTCACGACGCCGGAAATCGCCCTCGATTTCCCGGCCGTTCCCGACGCGATTCCACCGCCGTCTGTGCCGGACCGCCGCCGCCATGACGTTGGAGCTTCTCCCCTCAACTTCCCCTACCTTTCCCTCCTGCTTAGCGCCGCCGTCGAGGCCGGCCGTGGGTCTGATCGGAGCGGCCGACTGCCCCGACCGCACTCGACGCCGCCGTCGGTGGCCATCGCCGCCGCGGTTGCCCTTGTCGTCACCACCATTGGGTCCAGCTCACCGAGACGGTGCTAACCCCTACCTCCGATTGCCTCGCCGGAGCAGTCACCGAAAAACCATCGGAGCTGCCGGAAAACCGCCGGCACAGTCGCCGGAAAACTGCCGACTCGCCTTCACCGCCTTCGTCCGTCGGCACTGATTTCAGCGCCGATCGCGAGGTGGTTCTTCATTCTTTTTTAGAATTATTACATACATGTTGTGGTCATGGTAGCATATTAGAATTAATTTTATTAACTTCATGATTTTAGTTTAATTAATCGTGATTATGATAAACATGTGATGATTAGCGTAGATTGTGTTGTGTGATGTAAATGCTCACTAATGAAATTGTTAGTAAACCATGGAATAGTTAATTAAATGCTTGTTAACAAGTTAATTTATGAATTTGCATGATTTAGGTTTTACATGCTAGTATTAAGTTAAACGGATTAAATTGATTAAACCATTGTCACCTAATTAGAATAGGTATGCTTTGAAATTGGAATTAAAAGTGTTAGGTAATAAGTAACGTAGGAAATCATAAAATTATTAACTTGCTTGACAATTAGAGATTTAGTGTGATTGTTGAGATGATTGTCATGTTTGATTAGATGATTGTATGCATGTGGATATATTAGTTATATAGGCGTGCATCATATATGTATGGGCGTTAGTAAATAGTTATGTTCATGTAGGTTCGTTGCAGGAGCTCGCCGTCTAGGCACGAGACTGCGCTTGGAGCTTCTGACAGGTCCGTTAGGACACGCTTCTCAGGTTTTATCGCTCTATTCTATCGGTGATTTGATTTATTGATCGTAGGACGTGTCAGGTGGATGATTTATTGGACCCCACCTAACACGGGTCACCTGGTCGATGGTTTTCGGAATTAATAACCCTCGAGGATGAGATCCCTCGAGTTTGTTTTCGAAAATAAGATCCACCTCAAGTTGCCTTCGGGCCTATTATAATAAATCCCGACCCAGCCCTATAAATAGTTTTATCGAGTTTTCAGTGAGACAAGAGAAGATGAGTCGACTGCACGTACCATGAGCGGATGTCGTGCCAGTCAAAGCGGGCTCTGGATTAGTGCCAGCGGACTGTTCCATTCCCGAGGGATCCTGACAACTCCGCGTTTGAGTTCCTCACACCCGGAGGACGTGGAGGTTTACGGGTACTGTTTAGTACAGCGCATGTCCGGACTTGTGGTTCAAAGGGTACTAAAGGCGACTGCCTGAGAGTGCTCGGTCTACGTGCTCAAGGCCAGGAGTAATATGGAGGTTCGGAGAGGGCTTAGGATAAAAGTTTTACGTGAAGTACTGAAAAAGAAGTGTCGTGAGCGGCACAGTACCAGATAGATCGGGATGCTGTTGAGTCAGCTGCTCGACGGCTCCTCTGTAGTTGCCCTTATGAGAGTTCTTGAGGAAGATATATATGATGGTTTGCTTTCCATGAGAGTTTGCTCTCATGTTCCAGTTTGATATTAGTTATTTCCGGACCAGTGACACCCGTTGCTGACGTTTTTCTACTATATGTAGGTGAGAATGATGAATGGCGTATGCCGGCCTTGACGAAGGAGTAGCGCTTGCATTGCACACACATACCTGGTGCCGCGCCGACTTTTGCGTAAGATGTGATGTGATTGGCTTTTGTAGTAGATTTACATATTAGTATTTATGCATGTGTTTGTGAGGCTTGTATGCCTTGTTTTAGAAATGCGTGGAAATGTTTTGAGAAAAGCTCTAATGATGTGCTATGCTGAAATGAAAAGGAATCAAATGAGCTGAGTATGAGATTGCAGGTGGGCTAGACCCAATTACAGTATGTGTGGATGATTTGAAGTCTATTGCGATATAAATTATTGTTTTATATATATACTATATTGTGTCGTATTTTAACAGGTCGTCCCCTTATTGCACTTTTAGGGGAGGTTCTGTCCGTTTTATTCCAGGTTTTATGAATTTTGTTGCTATTTTAATTATTTTGGTGTGTAGTTATTATCATGGCATTCACGTAGTATCCTGTTAGGGTTTGCATCTCATTCATATATTGTTTGCGCATTAGCGGCGTGCTCCATCTTGAGACGTCGAGAGGGTTATGTCGTAGCCGTTTAGGTTTTGGGTCAGCCAACTTAATCGGTTTACGAGTAGTTCGATCCTTTGTAACAGTTCCGGTCCGGGTCGAGAGTAAACCGGATTGGGGTGTTACACTTTATATGTGATTGTTGTTTTGTTAGGTATGATGTGTGCTACAAGTAAGGGTTAATTAAAAAGAAAACTAAGTTTGTATGCATAGAGGAACAAATTGCAACTTTCCTAGGTAAAGTGGGACAAAACAAGCATTTTTGTGCAAATGAACAATATTTTCATCATTCCACATGGACTACATGGTGCTATTTAATCAAAAATATTAGATATCATTTACTCATTTGAAGTTGGCCTTTAACAATATCCATCATCAAACATTCCCAAATAAAAATTAGGAAAGATGAACACTTCCACCAATACTTTAAGGTATTTTCAAGTTTGAAACTCTTTTACCTTATTTTTTAAACATGTTTTATGTACAATTGTATTTTGTGACATGATTGTATGGAAGCTATTGATTGAACACATAAATATAAAACAGAAAGGGTATTTTGTCACCAAATGTAATGACTATTTGTTCTTTTGATATGCTATTATAATTGCCTTAGCTGGTTGGGAAAGCTACGGATGGAGTTTTGCAGCATGCACTCACAAAAGAAGATAAATTTGTTGTTCGGTTCGTCAAGTTATTTATGATTTTGTGTGAAAGTTATATTATGCTTCATAATATTTATAGCAATCCATGGATATTTTTTTATGCAAGTAAAAATTATCTTGCGGCGCTGGTTATGCAAAGTTACTCGAATATTTCACTCTAGATTGATGAATTAGGAGTTTGGTATCACCTAAAAGAATATGTATTTAACCATAGACACTTATATGTAAGGAATATCATTGAGGTGATGTTTGGAATGCTTGTAGCTTGCTTTGCCATTTTAAAACACAACCTCTATTCCTTTAAGAAATATTGTTGAAGCTAGTGAAATATTATTAAAGCTAGTGATTGCATGTAGATACACCGGTTAAATAAAAAGATGTTTAATAGATGACGATTTCTATGAATACGAATGCGACATGGGGCATAAATTTATCAAAGCAGTAAGTGAAAGATTGTGTTTCGTGAAAACGAAATAAAATTACCAATCGGTAATTAAACGTGAAATTCTTCTTTTGTGGCATTTGTGATGATCTCACGTTGAAGGTTGTACTTTGTTATTTAAGTATTTTATAATATCTTATGATGTTTTTTTTATCACGAGATGTTCGATGGCATTATCAAGTTTTTAAGTTAATAAGTAAATAATCTTGATATAAATTTGTATGCAATTAATAAATTCTGCAAATTATGTGAACTTTATTAATACAAAGATTGTATTCACGCGAAAATGCGACGTAACTCACTAACATTCTCTACCATATGTACGACCCGAATCACAACAACTTCATAATTTAAACTTTTATTAGTGCAGCAGATTCATGCTGTAAATTTGCTTTTGACGGTGTAAAAATTTAGGCTGCTGCATGGAAAGAATTCGTGGTCCGTCGAGCACCGAGAAGATGCAAACTCCGACATCTTTGCAAACTGCGTGGCGGGGGACTTGTGGGGCCAACGAGCACCTGTGTAAATTGCGTGGCAGGGATTTGGTTGCCTTCGCAGCCACAGACGCGAATGGAGGCGGAAAGAAATCACAAACGGTGCGCCCCGTTGAAAGGCCCGCAGGAGGCCGACACATGACCGCATCTCCGAGAAGAGGCGGCCATGGTTAGTATGGCGGCTTCCTCCGCCATCTTCTTGCTGGAGTCATTCCCCCGTTCTCGGTCGCCGCTGTTTCTCGGCGTCGGCGGAGGTGGTGGTGGTGGATGCCTCCCTCAGTACTCGCCATTGATTTGGAGCAGCGGCCGGCGGAAGCTCAAGCTTAAATCCCAACAGTCGCCGGCTGAGTCTCCGGCAGCGGCGGGAGTGCGCAGCGGCAGTACCAGAAGAAGAATATTAACGGTAATAATAGTAATAACGGAGATCCCTTGGGTCGGAAGGTGCTGGGAAAAAGCGTGGTGAGATGGATAACGGTTGGGATGAGGGCCATGGCTACCGATTTCGCGTCGGCGGAGCTGGGCGGGGAGTCGGAGGAGCAGATGAGGCACAAGATTGGGATGGGGCGGGGCGGAAGTGGTGGTCCGGCGTTTGTGATCCAGGCCCAACCCTACCTCAACGCCTTTCCCATGCCCAAGGGCTTGGAGGCCGACTGCCTCAAGGCCTGCACCCACTACCCCACCCTCCTGGACCACTTCCAGAGAGAGCTTCGCGACGTGCTTCAGAGCTTGCAGCGTTCCTCCGGAATCCAAGACTGGCGCACCACCTCTCCTGGAAGCTTCTCAAGGCGTTGGTTGCTTCAGGTATTTTATGCTCTGCAAAAATTTTGAATACCAAATTTTCTTCTTGTAATTCTAAATTTTCTTTGTGGCATGATATTGGGGAATCTCATTGCTATACTCAAACAAATGTAAAAACGTATGCTTGCATAGTCACTTCATAGGTCAAAGTGGATATATAATTATTGGAATAATCGATGGAGACTCGCTCAAACAATGGATATGCAAGCATGATAACTTATATGTTGTTCTATATTTCCGTAAATTTAGGAACTTTTGCTTGCATTTACTGGAATTGATAACATTTGAGATTATTTGTCTTAACTACCAAGTTTTTCTTATAATGGTGCTATTCTAAATTTATTTAGCACCTTCTTCAAAAAATCCTAGACATTCATAGCATGACATTAGGGAATCTCATTGTTATTACTCAAACAAGCCTAAAAATGTATGATTGTATAGTTGTTCATAGGTCAAATTGGATATGTAATTATTTGAATAATTGTTGGAGTTTCAAATAATGGAAATGCAAGCTTGATAACTTATATGTTGTTCTATATCTCCATGAATCTAAGAATTTTTGTTTGCATTGGTTTATTTTGCCTATGTTCTAGAAAATGTTTGTTAATCTACCAAGTTTCTTCTTATAATGATCTTATTATAAACATATTGATACTATTATGTATGTATATATATAGCACCACACAGGGCGATAGTTCGGAAAGCCCATCCAAAGACTGAGCGTGGTGGGATTGGAATTGACCAAGATAAAGCTAATGCCATCCAAGCTAGGATTGATGAGTTTGTGAACCACATGTCAGCTCTGCTACGGGTTGAGCGTGATGCGGAATTGGAGTACACACAGGATGAGTTGGATGCTTCCCCTGCTCTCTCGCCTGATGACGACTCAAAATCGATTGACTATTTGGTTAGCCATGGCCACTCGGAAGAGGAGCTATGTGACACCCTTTGCAATCTAACCGCCGTAAGTTGTTCTAAAGGTAAGCATTTTGTAATATGAATTAACCCAAAATCCTATCCTTTTTAACTTAGGTGGAGAACCAATTTGTGCAGGGTTGGGAGGCATGCTTCTCGTATTATTCAGGCTTGAAGGTAGCCAGCGGCTGCCACCCACGAATCTGTCGCCTGGGGACATGGTGTGCATTAGGCTATCCAATACCAGAGGTGCGGGAGCAACATCTTGCATGCAGGGCTTTGTTAACTGTCTGGATGAAGATGGTTGTACCATTAGTGTGGCTCTGGAATCCCGTCCTGGCAACTCCAGCTTTTCAAAGCTTGTTGGGAAGAGCGTGCGCATTGACAGGATTCATGGTTTGGCTGATGCAGTCACATATGAGGTACCAGTATATGCAATATTGGTTATCTTGAATGCAATAAGTGGGCATATTACATTTTTTTTAAAAATTTTTCAAGCTGTACTTATACTAGGTGCCACAATCGGTCTCATCATCATTCTATATATCCAGATGAGTAGTGTTATGAAACTTGTACTACTGAGGGTGTTTATGTCACACGACTGAATCACTTGTTGTGACACTGGTCACAGGCGGCTTAATCAGCTGAGTCTGGCTGACAATATTCTACTTCCTTTCAAAAATTTTTTCAGGGTAACAAAACTTGTCTTAACCAACTATTTTAGGATTTGTCATTCTCCCGTCAACACATGATTTGCAATCTCAATGCATGGTTTCTTCACTTGTTACTCAACTCAATTATGCAATGCAAAAGCAGAAGAAATTCAAATGAGTTATTTTTTTTTTGCCAAACTCTAATAAGTCACGTGCTGTTTTCTTGTGGACCATGCAATGTAAAATTTGGAGTACAGATAATGTTAGTTTGTCATCTCACGGTTCCTATCCAACAAGTTGGAGATGTATACAATGACAATGTTGTTAAAGCTTCAGATCACATCTTATTATCTCCATGTTTGACTCCAGATGCTTTATAGTGACATTTCTCTTCCTTTGGAAATAGTTTGTATGCCAGATTATTGTAAGCAAGCATTGTGTATGTTGCATGTACGTGGGATCATGGAACTGTATAGGACAAGGCTAGAACAACATAATTATAGGTTTTTGTATAGGACGTGTTTGTAGCTGTCCCAATCTTTTTCCCACATAAGAAATGAGATGGGGATGGTGAAGGCTTATGTTATGGAACATGAGCTTGTTTAAGTGGCTAGTGATTTTAGAAGAGGCCCAAAGCCCAAATCATCTGGTCTGAGAACAATTCTCATACTTTCACTTCTTGCCTTAGAAAGTGTAGGCTGGGAAAGGGCTACTTTGGGGAGTTTAATTGGATCCCAATAGTGAGAAGGAATTTGATAAAGTTTTACATATTGTCTAAACATGTAATTTTAGTGCTTCTTGTCTTAAGTCATACACACAGAATGCGGGTGGATTAGTGAAGACTGAAGGCCATGCTAATCTCAGATTTCAGATGGCATATATTTTAAAGATCAGGATTGTCAGGATATCGACCATAACTACCTAAAGATCTCGGAATATTCTCCTTTATAATATTTGTGAAATAACTCTCATATCCCTATTATCTAAATTGATCTTGAAAGGTACTTGGTTTCGTATTGTAGGACTCTTCAGTGAAAACACACAGGGTTGGTGGTGAAATCATGGAATAAATTTCTTTTCTTAAACAAAGAATTATTAGGGGCACAGTACAGTCTCTTTAGAAAAGTCATAAGGATTTTTAAATGAACTTGTTCCAAGTTCGCATGAATTTATTACTTTTAATTCTAGGCACCTCTATGGAGCACTATTTTTCTTGGTAATTTAAATATTATACTGCATTTGATGAAGAAAATCGCAATCACTTTTGCAGAGAAATGTTGAGGCATTAATGCTTCTTGAAAAACATGGCTTACAAAAGAAGAATCCTTCAATTGCTGTCGTCGCAACTATTTTTGGAGATGCAGATGATCTTAAATTACTACAGCAGAATAAAGTGGCTGACTGGAGTGGAAGAAAGTTAGATGATATAATTGAGAGTGGAGAATATGATGAATCTCAATTGAAAGCTCTTTCTCTAGGTTTAAACAGGAAACGACCTGTTTTACTCATTCAGGGACCACCAGGTACTGGTAAAACAGGCCTGCTCAAAAGATTAATTGTGCTCGCCGTTCATCAGGGCGAGAGGGTGCTTGTGACAGCTCCTACAAATGCTGCCGTGGACAACCTTGTAGACAAACTCTCTAGCAGTGGTCTTACAATTGTGCGGGTTGGAAATCCAGCTCGAATATCTCCTGTTGTGGCATCTAAGTCTTTAGCTGAAATAGTGAATGATAAGCTGAAAACTTACCGAGAAGACTTGGAAAGGAAAAAGGAAGACCTTAGAAGAGATCTTAGGCAATGCTTGAAGGATGATTCTCTGGCTGCAGGCATTCGACAGCTTCTGAAACAGCTTACAAAGGCTTTTAAAAGGAAAGAAAAAGAAACAGTTAAGGAAGTACTTTCTGATGCACAGGTTGTACTATCCACCAATATAGCTGCAGCAGATCCTGTTATTCGGAGGCTTGGTTCTTTTGATCTGGTCGTCATTGATGAAGCTGGTCAAGCAATTGAGCCATCTTGTTGGATCCCCATTTTGCAAGGAAAACGTTGCTTACTTGCCGGTGATCAATGCCAATTGGCTCCAGTTGTACTATCCAGAGAAGCAAGAAAAGGTGGTCTTGGTGTATCGTTGCTGGAAAGAGCAATGACCTTTCACGACGGTATCCTTGCAGCCAAACTAAATACACAATATCGTATGCATGATGCTATCGCTACTTGGGCTTCAAATGAGATGTATGGTGGGATGCTACAGTCTTCGCCCCTTGTATCGTCTCACCTTCTCGCTGATTCACCATTGGTTAAGGTAGGAGACTCATCCTGGCATCTTTTAGTAAAATATTACAGTGATTGATTGCTGCAAATATTATGACTCTACCTCAACATCCAAAGGGAATAGTAAATTTTATTCAGGACTTATGTCTTCGTATCCTGTTAAAAATAATTTTCATAGTTTTAGCTCTCATGGAAAGACTCACAGACAGATGTCACTCTTTCTAACCGTAATGCCTGTACAAAGAAACTGAACAGATTCAGTTGATCTAATATCAAAGAGAAATGCACTTAAAAACCCAATACAAACAACAATGTTGGATATTTGGCTCATGTATCATGCTTGTTGTTATTTAGTTAGAACCTTATCACAAGGCAACTGCTAGCAACGAAGTGATAAGCTTAACATGAAAGCAAGTTCTACCCTTTATTCTATATTTTTTTCTTCAATATTTCATGTTCATATCATGCTAAGAGCTGCATCAGAAAAGTAAGCTAATAATATGTTTGTCTTGACAAATAAAAAGTAGTTTAATTTGTTGAACTTAATTAGGAGAGATAATTTATCTACTGATGGTTATAGAATTGAAATGAATATCTAGAAGTTGCACCCTTTCACTCTTGAAATAGCATCATGGCTTTTATATTTGCGTAGGCTTTCAAATAAATGGAATGAGTTCCGTGATATTGCTGCCTTCAGTCTATATTTTTGTTTTTTTCTAAAGAAATGTCTATTGAAAACAGGCAACTTGGATAACCCAATGTCCTTTGCTCTTGTTGGATACAAGGATGCCATTTGGAAGTTTATCTATTGGTTGTGAGGAGCATCTTGATCTTTCTGGCACGGGCTCTTTCTATAATGAAGGTGAAACAGACATTGTTATTCAACATGTACTTTCTCTTATTGGCGCTGGTAAGTATGCTAATGTCAACTACAATTTTTTTGTTGAATGTTCAATGAGAGTAATAATTTTAGTTAAGAGTAAATCAACCCTCTATTTAGAGTTAGCCTCTATCCAAATAGTCTATACTCTTAAGTTGATTTAGATTGTCATGACAACTAGTAAACTTGCATGTAAATGTCTTTAAAGGAATAATGGAAAGTCAAAATTCGCATAGGAAAACAACTACTTAGGACATAAATCCCACTCTTTGGGAATCTAATTCATGTCCAGTAGTTTCCTATTTTGGGCTTCTTAAGTTTTGTAGATAATTAGGATCCTCTCTAGACTCTACCAAGTAAGCAGCTTATTGATAATGAAACTATTTGTACTTTGGTGGTTGTGTCCATTTTGAGCATAATTTCCTGTGAAAGGGTTTAATCCTCTCTTATATCTTCCTTGATTGTATTGTTTAGACCTCTATCTGAATTCGAACACATCAAAAAAAAAATTAATATGTACCCACCCTTCATCATTGTTTTTCTCATGGGTTGCTGGAATGCAAATTTGTAGGAGTCTCTGCCAATGCAATTGCAGTGCAATCTCCCTATATAGCGCAAGTTCAACTTCTAAGGGATAGACTTTATGAAAGGCCTGAAGCATTTGGCATTGAGGTCTCTACTATAGATAGCTTTCAAGGCCGGGAAGCTGATGCAGTTATCATATCCATGGTAGAATCTGAAATACACCAGCTTCCATTTTTTTTATTAATTTCAACGAAAGACAGCAACAACAAAACTTTATGTGCTTTTCAGTTTTTCAGTGTTTGGACTTGTTATCATATTTATGAATATTCTTCTTCCATGGGACCAACCTTAGTCACAACTCACAAGGCATTGTTGCAGCATAGATGGAGTTTTTAAAACACTGTTCTGAGAAGTAATCCGTATGGAACTTCTGACGAGCCTCTGTTTTGAAGGACGTCCTTGATAATGATGAACTCATTTAACTTGCACCAAAACTAAAGGAATTGGCATTGGGAATAATGTTGAACATGAAATTAATAGCTTGTGGATGTATGACTTTTTATGAGTTACTGTTGTATAATATTTTACAATCTACAAAGATGGCTTCATTTTTAAGTTCCAGTACAAAACTATATTTCTTGGTTATAGATCTGAGCAGAGTTTGGAAAACTGAATAATGGAAGGGAGAATTGTACCCTGGTTAAAGAGTAGAGCGGTCAAAATAGAATGGAAGATTGGATGAGCATTCCAAGAAAAAAACTTTGTGCTAGGAGAGAAAAAATGAAGATGAGATAGAGCACTTTTAGGCAATTTATTCAAATCCCCTAATTTGCATTAGTGATTCAAGAGGTCACATAAAGGAAACTTCTTGGAAATAATGGTAACTTCTTTCTCATGAGACTTTACATGATTAATCTTGGTAACATAAATAAGTTTACTCAATTATTGTGGTGGTAGGCAGTCATGGCTATTTGTAGTCATGGCTATTTGTTTGGTAGGCATACGGTAAGAGCTTAAAACAATTTTACCATGTTATAATATATATCATGATCACTAACTCTGTTTTTTTACGAGACTATAAGCTCGTGGAAGTTTAGCACACTGGTTAGGGTTTTCAATTAGTTATTTTTGAGTTAATTCTCCTGTGTGTAACATGTAAATATAAACCGATTGTTTGAAGAAAAGAGTTTATCGGAGACCTATTTATCTATCCAGGTACGATCGAATTCACTAGGAGCAGTTGGGTTCCTTGGTGATAGCCGGAGAATGAATGTTGCTATAACAAGAGCCCGTAAACATGTTGCAATTGTGTGTGATACCTCAACCATTTGCCACAATACCTTTCTGGCCAGGCTCCTACGCTACATTCGACTATTTGGAAGAGTAAAGCATGCTGAACCCGGTGCCTATGGCGGATCTGGACTCGATATAGTTCCCATGCTGCCGACTCTTGGTTAAGATTCCTCAATTCTTTTTGGTGTCCAAATTCCACAGAATATGATCTGATCATACCCATTTGTAATTTGCCCAATTTGTCAATTTTTTCACCAATGTGTGATATTGTATGATTTATCTATTGTACAAATGACAGTATCGCCCTGTACCACCGAAATTGTATATATACTCATGAAAAAAAATCGATTTGGGTCCCTTGATTTTACTCTTGTATATTTTCTAATTAATTTTAGAAGCGTTGGTGAGCCAACCAATCTATAGGTAACCGAGTACCATCAAAGCCTTGTTCTGATGTCATAACGTCTTTGGGTCTTCTTCTTGCTACTTCTTCTCGGAGCGGTTTTCTTGTTTTGATTGTGGCAGAATACAGGAGACAGAATTTTGAAAAGAATAAGCCATGCTGTAGCATTCCGAGACTTACAAACTGTCTATTGCAATTTACATGCATATAGCCATGCGGTAACTCTCTGAAGAGGCTTTGAAGTATCAGTTCTGGATATCCGTGGGAAGCTCTGGACGAACATGAAAACGACAGTTCGGTTTGTTAAAAGTAAACATATATTTGATGGTAAAAGTCGGATGATATGTTTTCTAGCGTATAAATAGCCATGGCTGATGAGCCGGGCTCGGCTCGGCTCGGCTCGACTTGTCTGGGCTTATTGTCAAGAGCCCAGGTGGGCTCTTGGGCTTGGCCACTAGTGCTAGCCCGCCCATCTGGCATAGTGACTCAGATGGGCTGTTGGGCAGCCCATCATAGCCACTGGTCTGGCTTTCCTGGTCTGACCAGGCCATCATGCCCATGGTAGTTATCAAGCCTCTCCAACTCCCATGGGCAATGGCTCTCTAAAGTTTATTAACTTTAGACTGACTGGCCTTCTTTCTGTAATTTTTCATTAAATAAATATATAATTTTTATTATTTACTTATTGATTAATAAGTATATATTTTTTATTAAATTTGAGCCAGATCGAGCTAGCCTAGCCAACGCAACCGAGTCCGGTTTTCTCCTCAAGAGACGAGCTCGCTGGGCTCGTTTAGTGAGCGGGCCTGGACAAGCGAGCCCGTCTCGGCCATTGGCTGCATATAAATATTTAGCCTAATGGCTGCAATGATACCCATTATTGCTATTTTTAACTTCTTAATATTGAGTCTTCGATAAGCTCATTTAAAAGCGTATGAACTTTGGATCCCAAATTTCCTTAGGTGGGAAGAGCTGCGTGGTATTGACAAAAATCACACACTGAGAAAATTAATCAATTCTTTTTAAGTATCCTAATCTTTTTCTAATAATTCTGTAATTTTTGACAATTTTGAATTTTCGCAGAGAAAAGTGCTCTTCATATTTACAAAATGTAACCTGAATTAAATGGCACAACTTTCTGCATGTTATCTCTATATGAACATTGAATGGCACAGTTACTATAATACTTGAGAAAGCCACCAACGTAGTAAAAAACTTAAGATTTTGGGAAGAATGTATAGCTCTACTCTTTTGCAAAATGGAGAAATAAACCAGGATCTGATTGATGGCAATGAAACTGGGTCGGCCATGGGAGATTTTGGTCCGAAATTTTGCCCTCTTAATACACTAATTAAAATTTGGTAGGAATCACACATGCATGGCATCAGAACTTGCGCGAAACGATGATCCACATATTATGTAGAAGCAGAACACTTAACTAACCTTACTAACTGGCCAGGATCATCTCAACCACACTTAAATTTTAATGTTAGGTGGAAGCAGACATGCACGTTCGATACATAAGCACCAAACTAGCACTTTAAACCTGTAAAGCCAGGTTTTGCCGCACCTAAACTTATGATGATCAATTAGAACACCCAAAAAAATGAACTAAAACTAAGTTGCAAGGCTTTACTTTATCGCCATTCTTAACTCTCTTTTGGCGGCTTGAGCTAGGTACTTGGCCAGTAGAATATTTAGTACTCTGCCTTTTCGAACATCATCATAGTGCATCACTTCCTTCAACCAAGAAAGATAACTTAATAAATGAAGGGGTTAAGGAAGTGGATGCTCTCCTTTCCAGCACTAGAGACACGCGCGGCCGATTTTTAAACATGAGAAGATAGCTTACCAAAGGCCGCGCGCTAGCTATGATCGCGAATTTATTGCACTTTGCGGTTGAGATTTTAAAAAATTCATTTGTGTAAGTATTATCTTATGATTATTTGTTCGTTGGGGGAGACTACATAGATTTTCTTATTCCATTGGTCTTTATTTTAGCACTTGTTACGATGAGAATTTAAATGAGAAATGAGAAATCTTAGCCCTCTCTCCCATTAAAAAAAACAAAGTAGCAGTAGTTTTGTATATTAAATGTGTGAAGCAGCAAGTTGGTTGCTGTCGTCAGCTGGCATTCGAGGAGCACAAGGAAGAGCAGCACTTATAAAATGCAACGCGTGGTGAGTGGGATGAGGGGACAAACTTGAAGATGGGAAAAGAATCAAAGATGTCATCAAGAAGTAGTGAGGGAGACGAAGATGGGAGTACTATCGTAAGCCCAGGAGTGGGCTGCCTAAGTTAGATTGCGCGAGTGAGTGGAGGACGGGGCCCGACCACGTCAAATGACAAAGGCCACTCGTAACAGGGGAGTGGATGACACGTGTCGGTACCTTAACTGTTCAAACTGACCTCCACATGGAATTCATTTGCGTTGTCTTTTTCCAAAAGGTATACCAAAAGCAAAGTTGCAGAGAGCTGATAGATGATGTGCTTGCTTTTTGGTTATCCCAAATAATTATTGGCTTGAAAAAAAATATTAGAGCAATGGTACTACTGAAGTTGAACCGTTGTAAATAGTGGAGCTCTTCAATCTTCAACATACACAAATTGTTTTTCCTTTTACAAAACAAATTATTTTACTCTAAATTTACCCAAATTAATAGAATTAACATTGTTGGATATTAAATATCAATTTGTTACGAGACCAATAATATTGTCATAAGCTTTTGTGGCAAAATTTTGCCGAGGCATAACCCCGTGACAAAGTAGTGTCAAACACCCAAGGGACCCATTTACAAATTAAACATGGCTTTTGCAGCAAAAGTCCCATCATAAAATGGTTAGAACAGCCTTAATCTTACAGTGACAAAGCTCATGGCAATTCATCCCGGTTCGCTTTGCAAAATAATTATGAAAAAATTATCATGGTCTGTGACAAAACCATGATAATGTGCCACTAATACATGGCATAAATATTGTCCATGGCAATTATATTTTGTAACGGCTTGCCTTAGGGAGGAAAGATGATTAAGGGCTTGCTCATTGTGAGATTCGACTCAAGACCTCTCACGAGGAGAGGGTTTCCAAACGGAGAGGTAGTAAGCCTGGACCATATACACACATCGTTACGTGTTAAATTTCAAAAAGAGCAATACCCATATCAACTTTTATTGATAAAAAGGTTGTCAAAAATTGATGTCTAATTAAAAATATAACATTCATCTGATCAATATGTAACAAAACTAAAAATAATAAATTTGATCATTATAACCTATTTTCTCAATTCATGATGAGAGCGATCGACCTCTAACATCACAGTCTGTCCTTATAACCACAGATTACACATCATGTGTGGCATGTCAATTAACTGTTTAACATCACGTACACCCATATATAGGGTGGATGGAGCAATCTGGCATATTTTGCAGGGAAGGAGCATGCACCAGCTGCAAATTGCAAACTCCTTTTTCATGTCGATTTAGAATTATGCCTTCGAGTCCTGGCGCCTGTCCCATGCCCCCCATCAAAGCTTCAATATCTTGTGCAATTTTGGTTGGTAAGCATGCACAAGAGGCATGAGCATGACACATCACGCTGGGCCTTCGTTTAATTTAGTCTAAACCCACCCTCAATCTCTTTCATCTAGCGGGACCCAAGAGGGCCAGTGGGAAGCAATCTTTTGCACGCCGCTCCTAATTATTTTTCATTTTGCTTTCCATACAGCAAAACATGGATAGTCTGGAACACAAAGGTTCCTTCTGCAGTCGAGGAGGGTCGGATTTTGAACGGTTCTAACCCTACAATGAATCAAACCGGTGACCTCTCGATCACACGCAACAACTCTACCAGTTGCATTAATATTAATGGCTTCCTGCTAATCCACCATCCTATACGAGACAATACAACTGAATTCAGTTTTGTGTGATGTAGAAAGATCTAATTAATCACATATATATGCACTTATTAGTAGGAATGATTTATATCCATATATATGCTTATTTGTTGACTAGTTCATATCTAGATTACAATACATATGGGGGTTATAATGTAGCATATATTGTGAGGTACTTAGCTGCGTTGTTTTAAGCATTTTGATTGAAAAGGTATCAAATTGTAACGATAACAGCAAAAAAATTGTTTGGCAGAACCTTAGCAAAATATAAGTGATAGAAACATTTTTTGGAAACCTTAACAAAATATTAGAAATTAAATAAAAAAGGAAGGTTGATTCCTTTTTTAAAACGCCTAAATTAAAAGTACGTATCTTGATAATATAACCACCAAATATTATTTTTAAAAGTTTTGTCATTTTTATAATTATAATAAAAAGAAATTTACGATAAAATTTTCTAAGGTAATATGTAATATATAACGTGGTTGCCTATGAGAAAGTGACGAACAAAGAGCGGTTATAGGGACAAACAATCTGTCCGCCTGTAATTGCGTGGTGTAAATTGTAGGAGGCAGCGAGAATGGGAACCGCCGGTATTTGGGTGCCCTGCCAGTTGGAATGGGATGATTTTTTACCACTTTAATCATTTCCTATCCCGGACATGAGATTCGCATCTCCCCCTTTTGCTTTAGCTTTGGCAGTTTCAAAGTAGCAGTCTTTGGAGATCATGGCCGCGCTCACCATTAAATAATAAACCAGTTGCCCATGCCCAAGATTTGGCCTTGATACGAATATGTTAATGACCCCAACGTCGTCCACACCCTCTCTCGGCATCCACCGGCCCATCTCCTCTGCCTTTTGCAAGTGAGTACGTATATACTTACTACAAAAGAGCCTCTTTATATGGTCTCCCTCCTTTGGAAAAAAAGGTCTCGACACGAAATAGTTTTCTTTAATTAATATTCCGTCGGCCGATCCGATCATTTATATAGAGATTAATGAAGATGCCGGAGAAATTCAAGTCAATCACTTCTTTAAATCAGAGATCAGGCTGATGAGTACCATCAGCTTATATAGTTATTATACTCTGAAAAAGCTAAATAATAAAATGACCATATGCATTTCACTAATTATTCCTTCCCGTAATCGGTTATTACTTGATGCCAGAAATGACCACACGTACACATTCTTCTCTATTTAAGATACCTGAATTGAGTGCTTCCCAACGTGTCGATGCCAAACGAAAAAGATTTTTGGAGAAGGAAGAAAGGCGCCAATCTAGGTGAGGATTGGGAACGAGTCAAAAGGAGATTATATTCGTTAGAGAAAATTGAAATCTAAATTAAAACAAGAAAAATGTTATTTCGACAGAGGAAAAGTCATAAATGCAAAGATTCACTCGCACCGACGTGAGAGGCTCCATTCCATATGCCAAATTATGTGCACTCAATATTCCATTACATTACATGAAAAAATTATCTAAGCCTACAGATCCTGGCCGTACCTTCACCACCATTTTTGCAGTCCTCAATACCTCAACTGGTTATCATTATTTGTTTTACAGATTACATTAACATTAACTGCTTGGTCTACCAGTTGGAAATGTAGCTGATATACAAAATTAATGCAGAAAACTTTAGTTCATTAGTAGGGCTCTATATATATTGGCTAATCACGATTGCAAACGTACATGTGCACATGTAATTTGCCTTGAAAAAGAGTATTAAAGATGACTTCCAGACTTAGATAACTAAATTAATTATATACAATTCCATAGAGCCGGTCAAAAGCGTTAATATACGAAGAAGGAAGAAGCAGAAAATTACGATCCTTCTAAAAGGGCTGGGGCGGACTCCTATTTCTCCTCCAAGTTTTCTGTTACAAACTCTTCGAATTAGAGTTGGAGAACAATGCTAACAAACCCCACTTATGACTTAATTAACTCCTACTCCAAATTAATCCTTAACATAAGGCTCGAATTGCTATTATACCCAAATACCAAGCAACCTTTTCCAAGTATATTAAATAGGCTCCACAAAAATAGGCTCCAGAAGTATTTGCAAACAGTTTGCTAAAAAACTTCCTCCACCCATATCTGAGGATCTTAATTAATATCCTCGTACTTCTTATAATTATTCTTGGATAGGTTTTTAAACGTCTGAGCTTTCTGAAAGTCTAACTCTGCCTTTCACCTTTTCAATCTACTTGATGTTAATTTGTCGATCTAGATCACTATCCGCGCTTCGCCTTCCTCAAATTACTTGCAAATTCTACCTCTAGAAAGCTAAAGTTATTGTCTACTAATTCTCAAACTGAAGCTCTGTTAAGCATCTCAATTTGAAGCATTTTTATCCAAATAGTTTCATTTATATATAAATCTAGTTTGTTTAATAGCTTTATACAATGAGCCACATCGCATAAAACTCACGTGAGCTATTACGCCCATTTGGAGAACATTTAGTGCATAGATTCGACTATCTAAAATCTATTTATATAAATATGAAAAGAAAAAATTAGGATAATTATAAATTTTTATATTAATATATTACTTTTTTCATCTTATTTTTTAAAAGTAAATATAATAAAATAAAATTTAAAACATTTTTAAACTATTACATTTTTTATAAATCTAAAAATAGGTGATATTGATGTCTAAAAAATATAAAAATATATCAACCTCCTGCTTATACACTTTGCTTCTCATATATAGGAATGAATGTATTACATAAGACATGGCTTAATATTAGAAATGTAATTTATATAAATTAAATATGAAATACTATTTTGCCTTAATTTTTCTGATTATTATAAGGGCCAAAACTTTCCAGCCAAACGCGTCGTACACACAGAAAGAAACTTGTATTTCAAATTCATGCACTCTAATTCGTTGAAGCTTCACCTACGTGATGAGGGCTTCTTGTTTGCTCTAGAACACGTGATCTCTTTTTATAGATTCCCCTGTATTACAAAATTAACCGTTCAAATGCCATTGCAATACGCGGGGTATTGATTAAAATTTACCCACTATCATTTCTACGTAGGGGCTAATTAATATCACTTAAACCCTCCATTTGGCCCCTTGTACTAAGTTCCTTTTGAAAAAAGATTATTTAGCCACTCTCAAATGTGGCAAACTTGCCATCAATCCATTGATGATAGAAATTAATAAAAGTAACTGATGTTAAATTTAATTAAAAAATACAAAACAAAAACAAATTAAATTATATATATATACATACTTTTTCAACTTCCAACCATATTTATCATATGTGAGAAAAAAGTAATGGAAAATATTTATTATCTCACATTTAGGTTGAAAAATGGCCATGGTGGGAAAATAATAAAATAATGACTTAATTTTTTAATTACGTATTCTATTTTAATATATTTATTTTTTACTTATTTTAATTTTAATTTAATATTGATTAATTTAATTTTTTGATCTAGTACTACTACATCATTAGGGTGTAAACGAGTCGGGCTGAGCCGAACATGGATGTTTTTGAATTTGACGTGATTTTTGGCAAATATCTTTGAGTTTATTTGAGTGTTTGACGAGCTTTGATGTATTATGGGTCGAATCGAGTTTGTCCAAAATTTATAGTATTTGGGCTTTGGCTCATGTTCGGCTCACTATGTTTTCGAGCCGAGCGAATGTTTGTGCTTAGCTCGTGCTCGACTTATATAAGATTAAAATTTTCTTTCCAACAATATATAAGTTCAATATAACCTTAATAGTATTGACGAGCCGAGTTGAACTGAGTATTTTTCGAGTTTGAACACATCGAGTTCAAGTTTCGAACCAAGCCGAGCCGAACACTCCTTCACTCAAGCTTTGTTTGTTATTCAACGAGCTATCCATTTCGAGCCGAGTATTTTTCGAGTACAAAATTAATAAGCACGAGTTCAAGTCAAATTGAGCCGAACGTAAAATGCTTGCAAGCATGTTTGACTTGTTTACATCCCTATACATCATCCATTAGTCTATTACAAATTCGACACATTCTCACTTAACTTTGATTGGATGTGCATGAATTCCTGACATAGAAAATATTAGCATTAGGGAACTCAACACAAATGTAACTAAAAATGGCAGACCAATTGCATTAAAAAAGAGTCCAATAAAATTTTGTCTTTAGATAGCTCACGCTTCAAAAATATTAGCACAATGTTTAATTAGTTTTGCTTTGATTATTATCTCTAGGTTGTTAATAGATGCCTTGTTGATATACAAGTCTATGTGATTTATCTCCTAGTTTCTAAGCGATTGATCTACCTACTTCATTGCGTTGAATTGGATTCTTTTGTGCATTGTATACGAATTGCATGCATCACTAGTCTAGCATTTGGGAGATAGTAAGTAGTTGGTCCTAATGTGAATAGGAGTTCAAGCTCACCATTAGATTTACGCTTGAAGTTTAGACCTAATGTCCATCAGGGCTCCTTTTTAGATTTATCATTCTACCCTATTGATTTTGATTTCTTAATTGTAGGATGTGTTAATCAGCTTTTTCATTAGATATCATTCAACACGAGTCATTTTATATGAAGGTTTAACCCAATTAGTACAGACTGATGAATTTAGTTATTTCTTCAAAAGTGATTAATCAAATTTTAAGATCCTAAGCACATTATACTAATATATTGGATATTACCACGGTATGTATTAGATGTAAAATTAACTTAATTTTTTTAAAGATATTATATTCCACTCACCTTAAGAAAATTTCACCGTCGGAATTCTTTTTCTTGACATGCCATTATCCACCCAATAAGTTCTATGGTTCGCTACCTTTAAAGGCCTGACCCAATTAGTACAAATTGATGAGGTATTTATCTATTTAAAAGTGATTAATCAAGTTTTAAAATTTTAAGTACATCATCAGTAATATATTAGATTTTATCCTGATAAGTATTAAATGTTGGACTAACTTAACATTTTTTTAAGATATTACACTTTAACTATATTATTATCTACTTCTGAGATTATTAACCCTGAGGATGAGATTTTATGAGCTAGTTTCAAAATCATTTAGCTTTATATCCATCAAGCGTTATATATATGGTTCTTTATCAAGCCCTATATATAGTTTTCAACCATTTTTAATGAGGCAAAGAGTTAAGAGTAGTAATCTTGTGGGGGTATGTAGATCTGTAGAGATTTAAAGAAGGCTTAGCCAAATTATTTTTATTCCCTAAGAGTGGAGCAGGCAAATGTAGATATGTGCGTGAGAGTGGGGAAGCTAATTAGGAGCAAGACACTTCTTCAGTTCGAGCATGGAGGTCTCCAATATGATACCCCTTGAGAGTTCGAGATGTAGATATAAGATTTCATTTCTCATTTGCCAACTTGTTTGTAAGGCATTTGATTGTGGTAGAAAATTTTATATAAAATTTCGAGAAAATTTTATCACAAAATTCTTTTTATTATAATTATAAAAATGATAGAGCTCACAAAATAATGCTTGATGGCTACAATCATTAGGGTAGTTTTGTTTAAAGTTATTGAAAAAAAATTCAACCCCTGCTTTTATATTTTATAACATTTTGTGAAGGATTTTAAAGATTACTTCTTTCGCTTTATATTTTGCCAACGTTTTACCAAACAAGATTTTTAGTTGTTATCGTTATAATTTTATATGTTTTTCATCAAAAAACTTTAAACAACACAAACAAACACCCAATTAGTTGTTGTGTTAAATTAGTGACATCTGTAGGTGATGGTTTTCTTATATATTTATAAGTGTGCAGTTATTGATAGTCAACCGTGGCGAAGGGACGCGACAGCTTCACACCTGAGACGTTGATCGTGTGGTTGTTTACATTTAGCTTTTGATATTTGGTGTCGTGCTGTATGATTATATGTATTAGCTTTTTCAAAGTATTTAGTGATTGTTATTGCTTTTACTAGCTTGTCGCATGGGTTAAAAGATTTTAAAATATTTAGTTACTTTCATAATTTTGTGTGGCAATTATATGCATCAAATATAAAGTTTCTTCAGCTTATAATAGGTAATTACACCTTGTAGTATTTATTTACTAATGTTATCATGTAGGCTAGTCTTTTTATGGCATGGCTGCTGGAGACTCCATTCGAGTGTTTCCGTTTTTTATTTTGCATCGCATATAATTTATATATTATCTGCATTGTGTTCTGATTAAGTATGTATTTTATGCTTTGTGCTTGTATGTTTGCCAGCCCTTTAGACGTTATCTTTCTCCTTGTGAGACCACGAGAGATTCGGTCTTTTCACAGATAGTTTGGACCATCCACATTAATTGATGTAAGTCATAACTCGACTGGATAGCAGTATGACCAAACCTGTTCGAGTGTAACAGCTTTTTAGGTGCGATAGCATAATCCATTTGCCAAGGCATCCTAGGGTAGAGCACAATGGCATAAAATTTGAAATTTGGTAGTCAAATAGGAGTTCGACAAAAGATAGAAACTATTAGTAGATGTTCGGCAGATGATCGGTAGATCATTTAACTATTAATTGAGATTGTAGAGTTAGTAAACAAGTCGTGCAAAAAGCATAACAACTACCATTTTTACCTTCAAGATCTTGGGCTATGAATAAGGGCCCTGGAGGAGCATTATGGGCATCTTTTGGGACTTACAAGCTTTGGAAAAGGCATAAAACTCCTGGATCTTCACTTTCACAATAAATGAGTATCTCTAAAGATTTTGATAAGCGTGTTATTGATCTTATGAGGCTTAGTTCAATATTTTAGGTTGGTTTTGTAAACTCCTAAGATATTAAAAGTGTGCAAGGTGCATCTTGGCCTTGGAGGAGATGGAAAAATATGCCTTTGTATTACTTCCTAGGTGTGGGAGGTGGATTGATTCATTGGCTGTTGGTGGCCATTGTAAGAGGAGCTGATTAGTGCTTCCATTGCTGTAATTTTAGGGTGTTTAGGAGTGGTAATAAGCATTTTGGCTAAGGAAGTGTCGTAAGAGAAGTTTGTTTACTTGTATAGTGTACAAGTTGATGTTATAGTGAAGCAAGTAAAGAACTAACTTTCTAAAGGACTCGGAAGAGATAGGAAAGAGAAGTAGGAGTTCTAAACTTTTATAAAAATCTCTTACATCTCTTTTGTATCATTTACTTTGTTTATTGCTTATCTCACTTAATACGTTTGACTTGATTGCTAGAGAGCATAAAATTAACAAATTCAAAATCAATTAGACCTCTTGTCTGGTTTGCTTTATCCGCCAAAACTTGAATTTTAATTGACTTGAACTTAATTTATTAAGTACTTTTGCTCTATTTGTTTACTACTTCCACAATTATTTGTCCATCTTGATGGATCGAGGGGTTCTAAGTTTTGTGGGTATTTCTAATTTGTTTGTTTTGTGATGTTATTAGTTGTCTCCCACACTAGGACCATTCACTTGGGATAAAAGAGTAATTTTGAAGAATGGAAAAACCATCTACAAGGGCATTGGAGGGTCTCTCCACTACAAGGTCATTCTATTTTGATGAGACTAATTGCAACCTCTCTTCTTATTCTTTTGCTAGATACCCAAAGGGTGTTGGGGATACAAGCTATAAATTAGGATCTATGTGATTAGAAATGATAATCTTTTTGATGGTCGAAGCCCTTCTTGACACCAACCTTTATCCATTATCCTGGTTTGGCACTAACAATGCACAAACATTGGTGGAGTTAATGAGACTGATTAAACTATTAAAGAATAAGATGAGAATTTTCTCTCCTCAAATGACTTTGGCAATTGACAAATTATTGTGGATGATTCTTAAGATCCTATCACTTTAAGGAATACTTGAAACAAATAGCAACAAAAGAAGGCTCACACTCTCAAAGCAAAGGCTATGAATGCATCATACCGTACTTTTAATGAAGTAAAATACAATAGGATGTTTCTTTGCACTACTACAATGAAAATTTAGACCTTGCTAGAGGTAATAAACAAAGGAATTTGATTTTCCTTAGCACTCAAAAGTGTGAAAAATTCAAGAAGGGAAATAATAAGAACATTATTCGAATGTACACCTGGTTCATTAACATCATTTTTAGGGGCTAGGAATGAGCATAGCCAGGAGGAGATTAAAATGTACACATGGTCCAATAACATCTTTGTTCTCTCATTACTCATGAACACACAGTGCAAAAGGACTAGATGGAAAAGAAAACTATCAAGGGAAGAAGAAGGGCTTTGCTTTAAGGGTCCAAATGGATGAGTAAGATGAAAGTGTTAATAATGAAGAAATGACCCTCATCAAAGTTCCTCAAGAAAAATGTTGAAAATTTCTCTAAGAGATTTGAAAGAAAGAGATGATGAAAGGAAAAGAGGCGATGAAGGATATCAACAAGGACAATTTACAATACTATAGATGCAAGAAGTATGAGCAATAATAAATGATTGTCCTATCAAGTATAATGACGAGGATGCCAAAAGGAAAAAGGTCCTACAAGCATGCTTAGAGTCCAATAATGATGAGCATAATAATGATTGCCTTCGTGAATTTTTTCATAATTTTGGAAGACGAAGAAAATGAGTTGTGCATTTGAGAAACGAGACATAGAATCAATATCACTTGCCAAAATGAACAAAGAATTGAAGCTCAAGCTTGAGGTCATGTCAAAAGAAAATGAACTACTTAAGGAAACCAACAATAATTTTAAAGGGGAGCTTGAGCAATCAAGGGATGAAAGAAAGAAGCTTCAAAAACTTCTCAAAGCTAATGAAAAGAACTTATGAAAGCTAGTAGGTGAATCTCGAAGGCTCTCCAACATGCTAGTATAAGAAAATAGTCATAATGAAAATTTTGGTTAGGAGCACAAAGTCATAAAACACAATTCAACAAGTTTTTAGTTTTTATAAAGGCTACCAATACCACAACAGGATCTACATTAACAAAAAGGGCCTCCACTTTCCAAGCTGCCTCGAGATCTTCCCCACTTGCCTATTGCAGGAAGAATGACACATCAACTTCTAGTGACAATAAAGAATAAATGTCATGAAATGAATATGCAAATGGGTTTCTAAGGCATCTTGCCTAAAAATTTTGAAAAATATATTTTTAAACCTTAAGATCCAAATACAAATTGGGAGGCAATAACATCCTTGAGTTTTTCTTTTTATTCTAAGACGATTTTCACAATGGAAAATTATTGCTTTATTAATTATTTTGTGAAATGAATTTGTGTAAAGGTGTTTGAAAACTCATTCAAAGTGATGCTTTATTGAAAACACAATGAATGTGGGTTAGTTTTAAAAGGTTTTACAACTTAGTTTTAAAATATATTTATATAAGGGATGTTTTCAAAAATATTTCTTAAAACCTTATGATAGTGAAAAAAACAGCAAACTACCACTCAATTGTCTAAACATCATGATTTGATGCTTTAGAAATGACTAGTTAGCTTACATTTATTAAGTATGAGTTTGAAATGTCAAATCAGTTTCAGGAGATTGATCGACAGATTGATTGGCAACCGATTTAACTAAGAAACGAATAATCTTAACAATTAACAAATTGATCGGTAATGAATTATGTGATCAATAGTTATGAGGAGAATTCCAACTTTTGATATTATAGTTGCCAAGGAGATTGGCAGATCGATTGGCATTCGAATGATCAAATCAAACGCGTTTACCAAAGATTTTTCTCATTTTTAATCGTCGAATGATAATTGAATGAGCGTTGCCACCGAAAAGTTTTGAACTTTCACCTTCATCGAATACTTTCTACATACTGCCAATCGTTGGTGTGCACCCTATTGTCTTCCCCACTGTAGGGAGATCTTGCACTCTCAGTACCTCGCCCAAAGTAAGAGAATCTCCCATTTCTAGGGTTTACTCATCATCACCATATTTTGTCACCGATTGATCACAATCATTGACAAGAAAGGGCTATTGAGGACTGCTTTTCAACTTCACTTCAAGCACCACCCTTTCCCTCCTCACTGCTGGCTAATTTCACTGACCTTGTCATTGTTAAACAATGTCTATTTTCCTTTGCTTGTTCAAGTTTGATTTTTTTAAATAACATAGGATTTGAACTAGTCATTGTGTTAATTTCCCCCATGGCAATTGAAGGTGCTTTCGGGTTTGGAAAGGAGAAGTTTTGAGCTCCCGGTCTAGGTCAAAACAATCGATGGAAGTTCTTCGCTAAGTCGGAGGTGTGACATCTTCAAGAAGAACAAGAAATTGACTCAAGCTGATTTTTAGTGTAAGTCTTTGATAATTGCACTGCATTTTTATTGAATGACATGACATAGCATGATCTTTTGTTTCACACTTGGCTAAATTAGTTTTTTCAAGTGTCGATAGATCTTTGTTGGAGGTTGTATGAAAAAATGTCATTCTTTGAGGAGCGCAAGGGAATGGAGACTTGAAGATTGCATTAAAAAAAGCTCACATTTGAAGTGCTATGAACTTAAAGGATAAAAGACTTGGCAAACAATGAGGATTGTTTCATAAAGATTGTCAAATACACTTAAAGAGTTATCATCATCAATAAAGGAAAGGTTATAAAACCTTAGTTTTGATGATCCACTCATTAAACTCTCCAAGATATCATTTGGAATCAACTTGTGAACATCATGTTGGAAATTGGACAAAAATATATACATGAATTAGGAATTGTATCATATGTTATTATATAAGGTTGGCTAAAATTAAATTGATCTACTAAAGTTAAAGGTTATGAGCCATAAATTAAAGTGTGGAATTTAATGAGAAAAGTGTGGAATTCAATGTGTAGATACCTTTTCATAATTTCTCTTTCGTAATGGGTGGAATTGAATTTATGGAACTAAGGCTATAAATAAGGAGGTTATGGTCCCTGAATTCATATCTGGTTTTCGTTCTGATATCCCATTGTCCAGAACTTTGGTTTAGAAAATTAGTCTTGGATTTGGAAGATCCATAACTGAGAATTCAGGCTTTGAAAACTCTTCCTGGATTCAGACTTTAGTTTCTTTATGGCTTCTTTATAGCTTCAGGTACGCTTCCGCTATTTTATTTTATTTATCTAGTTTTATTTCTTTTGATGATTTGATATGAAGTCGATCCAAGTTTATACAGTTTATTTATAACAAGCGGCATCAGAGCTACCTTCATATCAAATTATTGAGAATTAGGTTTTATTTTATGAATTATTGTGGGATTTAATCCCAAAATTAAGGTCCTCTTTTGGTAACATAACATGAGGAAAATAAAGTTACAAAAGGTTATAATTTTGGAAACTCCCACATAAAGATATTTTTTTATAACTTTTTGGTTAAGTCATAATTAATATTTTAAAATTTATTAAGGACTGCAATATGCAGCCAAAGCAGCCTCTTTTATGGGAATTAATTTATTTTTTAAAATATTAAGACGGTTATGAATATTTAATTCATATGGATATTAATCGGCCCAAAGGAAGGTTAATCTTTGACAGAATTATATATTCATATGTGGTAATAGATATGGGACAATTATCAAGTGTCCATGTGGATAATAAATCGGCCCAAAGGAAGGTTTTTTGTCTAACAGGATTTATTGTTCACATTTTACTACACTAAGACTCATTATTGTAATAAATATGGGATAATTATCAAGTTTTCATGTAGATAATAAATCGGCCAAAAAGAAGGTTTTTTATTTGACAGGATTTATTATCCATATTTGATTATGACATTAATATAATAAATATGAGATAATTATTAGGTTTCCATGTGAATGATAAATCGGCCCAAAGGAAGGTTTATTATTTAACAGGATTTATTATCTATATTTAATTATTGTACTGAGAGTACTATTTACAAATTGATATTTCTGTCCAAAGACTAAATATTGATGTTGTGCTAGGTATCTGTTAATGAGATTAAATATTGTTTAAATTATTAATCTTATTATGGGCATGTTGTTTTTCTTTTCAGTTAATCAATCTACTTCTATAATTTCTGCCAACATAAATTCGGTGTCAATGCTTAAAGATAACTTTACGGATTGGAAAGAAAGTATAATGATTATTCTCGGCTGCATGGATCTTGACCTTGCATTAAGGACTGAGCAGCCTGCTTCTCTTACTGATAAAAGTTCCAATGAGGAAAAATGGGACATTAGGAAGTGGGATCGTTCAAATCGCATGAGTCTTATGATCATGAAGCGGGGAATTCCAGAGACCTTCAGGGGCTATGTGTCTGAAAAAGTTACTACAGCCAGTGAGTTTCTTAAAGAAATTGAAAAGCGTTTTGTCAAAAATGATAAAGCTGAAATAAGTACGCTTTTGACGAACTTGATTTCAATAAAGTATAAAGGCAAAACAAGCATAAGGGAGTACATCTTAGAGATGTCTAACATTGCTTCAAAACTAAAAGCACTAAAGTTAGAGCTATCTAAAGATTTGCTCGTGCATTTAGTTTTAATTTCTTTTCCTGCACAATTCAATCAATTTAAGGTCAGTTACAACTATCAAAGGGATAAATGGACTCTTAATGAGCTCATTTCTTATTGTGTGAAGAAGAAGAAAGATTGAAGCAAGAACAAGTTGAGAGTGCTCACTTGGCTAGTACCTATAAGGATAAAAATAAGAAAAGAAAGAGGGCTAAGGATGCTGACAATGGGTCTCACATACAACAGAAAAGAAACAAAATCAGGTTTCTTGTTGTTTCTTTTGTGGTACACCTGGACATATGAAGAAGGAATGCACTAAGTATCACGCCTGGCATGTAAAGAAAGGTTCATTTCTTAATTTTGTTTGTTCTGAGGTTAATCTAGTGTCAGTACCAATACACACTTGGTGGCTAGATTCAGGTGCTACTACTCACATAAGTGTGTCAAAGCAGGGTTGCCTGAGTTACAAAAAGCCAAATGATGCTGAAAGATTCATCTATATGGGTGATGGCAAATCAGTTATAGTTGAAGCAATAGGGATTTTTAGATTATTATTAGAGACAGGATTTTATTTGGATTTGAAAGAGACATATATAGTATCGTCTTTTAGATGAAATTTGGTTTCTATTTCTCTATTGGACAAATCTGGTTACTCTTGTTCATTTAGAAATAATAAGTTTAGTCCTTTTCTAAATTCAAATATTGTGGGTACAGGTTCCTTGTCCTTTTATGATAATCTATATTTACTTCATACTCTTGCATTTTTTAATGAAACCTTGCATGTGGAATTATGTGGTACAAAAAGAAGATTAACCCATGAGAATTATGCTTTACTATGGCATAAGCATTTAGGACACATTTCTAAACAAAGAATTGTACGACTTATGTCAGATGGAATTCTTGATTCTCTTAATTTTGCAGATTTTTAAATCTGTATTGGGTGCATTAAGGGAAAACAAACAAATATAAAGAGACTAGGTGCCAATAGATCTTCAAACGTCTTAGAACTAATACATACGGACATTTGTGGGCCCTTCCCTATGGCTTCTTGGAATGGTCAACAATATTTTATTACGTTCATAGACGATTATTCTCATTATGGTTACCTTTATCTCGTTCATGAGAAGTCTCAAGCATTGGACGTATTTAAGGCATATAAAGCTGAAGTTGAGAACCAACTTAACAAAACTATTAAGGCTATCAGATCTGATCGTGGTGGTGAATACTATGGTAGATATAATGGATCAGGTGTACAGCGTCCAGGACCATTTGCCAAATTTCTAGAAGAGTGTGGAATCGTCCCGCAATACACAATGCCAGGTACTCCTAGTATGAATGGTGTTGTTGAGAGACGAAACCGAACATTAAAAGACATGGTAAGAAGTATGATTGCTCATACTACATTACCGATTCACTCTGGGGTGAGGCACTAAAGACGGCAGTATATCTTCTTAATAGGGTACCAACAAAAGCAACAGTTAAGACCCCTTATGAATTATGGACTGGAAAAAAGCCCAGTATTATGCATTTATGCATTTGGGGTTGTCCAGCTGAAGCAGGGCCTTATAGGCCAAATGAAAGGAAACTGGACTCAAGAACTATAAGCGGTTATTTTGTTGGGTACTCTGAACGGTCTAGAGGGTATAAATTTTATGATCCCACAATAAGGTCATTCTCTGAAACGAGAAATGCCCAGTTTTTGAGGATGTTGGGTTTGGGGGGAAATGAGGTTAGAGACGTTGTCTTTGAAGAAGAATTTGATTCTCTTCCCATAATTGTTTCTGACAATAATCAGAATCAGGATCATATTTTTGATGCAATTCAAGAAACGA
The DNA here is from genome assembly GCA_033002965.1 of Piper betle. Lineage (NCBI taxonomy): Eukaryota > Viridiplantae > Streptophyta > Magnoliopsida > Piperales > Piperaceae > Piper > Piper betle. The sequence continues at coordinate 20,395 of JAURVB010002851.1, read as the reverse complement.
TACCAGAATTACAAGACTTTGTCGAGAATCTCCCCAATCAAGTTATACCTGAAGGACAAACTCAACAACCTCAAGAGCAAATGCCATTGAGGAGATCCACAAGAGAAAGGAGAAAAGCAATTTCAGATGATTATATTATATTTCTCCAAGAACATGAGGATAACAATGAAATGGTTGATGATGATCCAATCAGTTTTCATCAGGTCATGAAGAGTTCTAATTCTCAAAAGTGGATTGATGCCATGAATGAAGAGATGAAGTCCATGAAAACTAATGACGTTTGGGATCTTGTTTTATTGCCTGAAGGTGCGAAACCTATTGGTTGCAAATGGATATTTAAAACCAAGAGGGATTCGAAGGGTAATATAGAAAGATATAAGGCTCGTCTTGTTGCAAAGGGTTTTACTCAAAAAGAAGGCATTGATTATAATGAGACTTTTTCTCCAGTTTCATCGAAAGACTCATTCAGAATAATTATGGCATTAGTGGCACATTTTTATCTTGAGTTACATCAGATGGATGTAAAGATTGCGTTTCTAAATGGTGACATTTATGAAACAATTTATATGGTGCAACCAGAAAACTTTGTATTAGGAGATTCAAAGAAGATGGTTTGCAAATTAAAGAAATCCATCTATGGACTTAAGCAGGCTTCTCGTCAATGGTATCACAAATTTCATAAGTGATTCTCTCGTTTGGTTTTGAGATGAATGTGATTGATGATTGTATACACCATAAGTTTAGTGGGAGAAAGTACATTTTCCTGGTTTTATATGTTGATGATATATTACTTGCCAGTAATAATATAGTTTTTGCCTGAAACTAAGAGCTTTTTATCAAAGAAATTTGAAATGAAAGATCTTGGAAATGCTTCTTTTGTATTAGGAATTCAAATACATCGGAATCGCGATCAATGTATACTTGGATTATCACAAAAGACATATATAGAAAATGTGCTTAAAAGATTTGGCATGCGAAATTGTAAACCAGATGATACCCCTGTTTCTAAAGGAAATAAATTCAGTCTCAATCAATGCCCCAAAAATGATATAGAAGAAAAGGAAATGCAAAAGATTCCCTATGCTTCAGTAGTGGGAAGTCTTATGTATGCTCAAGTATGTATGCGTCCAGATATTGCGTATATTGTTGGAATGTTGGCCAGATATCTAAGTAATCCAGGGTTGGATCACTGGATAGCAGCCAAAAGGGTCATGAGGTATCTCCAGAAAACAAAACATTACATGGTCACATATCGGAAATCAGATCAACTTGGGATCACAGGATATTCTGATTCCGATTTTGCTGGATGTGAAGATAGTCGTCGATCCACTTCTGGCTATGTCTATCTACTAGCTGGCGGAGCTATTTCTTGGAAAAGTGCTAAGAAGACACTCATAGCTTCTTCCACATGGCAGCCGAATTCATAGCTTGTTATGAGGCATCCAATCATGGAATATGGTTGCGGAATTTTGTCACAGGGTTGGGTATTGTTGATAATATTGAAAGACCACTTAAGATATTTTGTGACAATCAGTCTGCTGTATCATATTCAAATAACAACAGGAGCTCATCTAAATCAAAACATATAGAGATCAAGTTTCTTGCTGTGAAAGAAAGAGTTCAGAGTGGTAAAGTATCAATAGAACATATTGGAACAAACTCCATGGTTGCGGATCCGCTTACTAAAAGTTTACTACCTAAGGTCTTTCATGAGCATGTTGCTCATATGGGTATTGTATTATTTGATGATATGTTACTTTAGTGGGAGTTTGTATTGAACTGCAGTATTTTGGTTTAAGGTTCACTCTGTTTTGGTATTTTGGTGATCTCATAAGGTTGGACCAGTTGAAAATAAGCATGTTCAGATCAAATTACATGTAATTTTCATGCTACACATCCATACTTGATCTATGTCATTTGATTATGTTGGTGTATGTGACCATGGAAGGTTTAGTTACGCTCAATGTGACGAAAATCACCTTGATCCTATATTGACATTGATTAATGGACGAGTTTATTATTTTGGTATAATGACATATGTTTGGAGCTCATAAAGTTATACAATTATTTTGTGTATATATTAAGTCCAAGTGGGAGATTGTTGGAAATTGGACATAAATATATACATGAATCAGGAATTGTATCATATGTTATTATATAAGGTTGGCTAAAATTAAATTGATCTACTAAAGTTAGGGGTTATGAGCCATAAATTAAAGTGTGGAATTCAATGAGAAAAGTGTGGAATTCAATGTGTAGATACCTTTTCATAATTTCTCTTTCGTAATGGGTGGAATTGAATTTATGGAACTAAGGCTATAGATAAGGAGGTTATGGTCCCTAAATTCATATCTGGCTTTCGTTCTAGTATCCCATTGTCCAGAACTTTGGTTTAGAAAACTAGTCTTGGATTTGGAAGATCCATAACTGAGAATTCAGGTTTTGAAAACTCTTTCTGGATTCAGACTTTAGTTTCTTATGGCTTCTTTATAGCTTCAGGTACGCTTCTGCTATTTTATTTTATTTATCTAGTTTTATTTCTCTTGATGATTTGATATGAAGTCGATCCAAGTTTATACAGTTTATTTCTAACACATCAAGCAAAAAAATTGATCAAGGAAAAAGCACATGTATTTATGTTTGGCTAACAGTCAGTTGTCATTCCAAATGGTGATAAAAGGAGATAACAAAGTTCAAAAAATAGCAAGTTTCATATCAAGCAAAGAAATTCATTAAGTAAAATAGTGCCTTTAAGTTTGAGTGATGACGAGTAGTCCGTCCTAATCGTTAAAGGGAGATAAAAAATGTTTAGAGAATTCCAGGTTTTCAATTGAATGATCGGCGTTTGATCATAGTGGAGTGGAAAATGAGCGGACTTTGATAGATCATTCAAAAGTAAAAAATGCACCCTACTATCAGGTAGGACAACAAACAATTAGCAGATTATTTGGCTGCCAATCAGGATTGAAAAGTTGACAAAAATGGTCATTATTAGAGTTGACGTGGCAATTTTGAAGGCTTAATGACTACTATTTTTGGTTTTGACATATTGAGCTATAAATAGTAGCCTTGGGGAGCATTTTAGATTTTTCTCTAAATTTGCAAGTTTTAGAATTCGTGATTTTACCAAAAAAGGCTTGTAAATTCCTAGTTCTTTCACTTTCACACAAAAAAGTCTTTGTGAAGACCTTGGTTGGCGTGTCATTAGTCTCATGAGGCTTATGCTCAAGGTCCAGAACTTATTTTGTAAACTTCTAAGGTGTCACATGGGGGAACATCTTGGCCTTGAGGAAGGTGGAAAAATGATTGCATGTATTCTATCTTATGCATGAGACGTGTATTGGTTCTTTGACTCTTGGTGGGCATTGCAAGAAGAGCTGGTTGGTGCTTCTATTAGTGTAACTCCTAGGATATTAGGAATACCAAACTTCATGGGTCAAGAAAGAGCATTGTAAGAGAAATTTCGTTGCTTATAAAGTGTACAAGTTGGTGTCATAGTGAAACACGTGAAGAGCTACCTATCTAAAGGATTTGAAAAGGAAATGAAAGAGGAATAGGAGTTTTGAGCCACTATAAAAATCTTTTTTCTCTTTTCTATTTTATTTTCTCTATTCCTTGTTCATCTACTTATTTAATTGCTTTGCTTATAAGTTATCCCAATTAATACTCTTGTTTGACTTAATTACCGTAGAGTATTGAGTGAACAAGTCTTAAATCAATTAAAACTCTTTTATGGTTTGATTTGTTTTTCAAAATTTGAGCTTTTACTTGATTTTAACTTGATCTTTCATACTTGCACTCTATTTATTTATTACTTTTGCAATTATTTGTCCATCTTGATCGTTTGGAAAGTTATAAGTTTTGTGAAACATAATTTGTTTGTTTAGTAATATTAGTATGTAGTGAAAAATTAAAACAATAAACACAAAAATAAGTACCAAAATATGATCAGTAAAAGATCTTGTCATATGGAGATACAAAATAAATATATGCGATTATATGCAAAAAATCACAAATATTGATGAATAAGTTCAACCAAATAAGTTGCAACAATTTATATATCAATCTAAACCAACTAAAATACAAAAGAGTAAAGACAATAAATCAAACATAGAGATTTTTTAAGAGATTTTTAACTGATATTCCTCTTTTCTTCACCACTGTATCTTACAATTAAGTATGGCTTTTATATTTCACTATGGTCAAACAAAAAGTGTGTTACAACTGAAGTGTACAACCACTTCGCCTTCACCAAGTAACACCCAAGTGCTTCACAAACCCACTTGTCCTTCAGCGCACTCAACCCGAAGTCAACTTCACAAATTACATACAAAACCTAACTCAATTTCACAAGCCAAACTTGACAATTACAATTACAACATCACAAGATCAAGTATATACAACCACTCATGTAAGTATACACAAGATCACACCCAATCTTGTTTATAACAACCTCAAAAGATCAATAAAATCTTTTACAACACAATCACTCAAGAGACACAAATATAATAACCGATTGTAATACAATCTTTTGAAGCCCTAAGGTTGATGATCAATGAAGCTATATCCGAATGTTTTCTATCACCCAATGGAAGTCTTCAATTTTTTTTTGAACTATCTTCCCCTTTGAAATACTTCAATCTCTATTAAATATTCAGATAATAAACAGCTCTTCCATGTTGTATCGAACTCCTCATATAGCCTTGTAAGCTTATATGATCTAACCACTTACACAATTATTATTGAGACTCCTCCAAACTTTAACATAATTTTGTCTCTCAAGTTAAAATTCAAATTCATTCAACCATAATCAAATTTAAGCTTCACATGACATTCTTGTCTTCAAGGTACATCAAAGCTTTCAACCTTTTGTTTAAGTCCATGTGCAAGTCATCTTGATTAAGACCAAGTCCATGTCCAATATGCTTTATATCTGAATCCAAGTACTCAAAAACCAAATCTTACATTTAAATTCAAACTTCAAACATTGAATGGGCCATATTTCCCAAGGAAATCTTCAATGTTATGGTTGAGTCTTTAAAGCCTTTAGTGAAGTGCCAAGATCCACACAAAAATTCACACTAATGTCTATTAATAAAGTCTTTCAATAGTTGACCTACTTGTAAGTGCACAAGTCTTCATGTCTAAAATGTTTTCCTCAAATGTTTATATCTTTGTTTAAATCCTTGTACAAGTTGTTGACAATTTTGGTCAAACCATCACAACTTATGTTCAAGTTTCATCATCAATATGACTTGGCCAAACCTATAAGTTGAATTTCATCATCAAAATCTCATACTCCTCTGCTTTGGTGATGACAACTTAACTTAGCTATTTGTCTTTTATGATTCACTTCCTCAAAAAATGATTATGTCCATATGACTTTAATCTTCATGTAGAAGTCTAACTTTCTTTTAATTTATCAAGAATTAACTTAGAACATTCATAATTCAAGACATGAATTATGTTTCATCATTGAAATCCAAATGTCAACAAGTCCAAGATTTAATAATCTCTTCCTTTTTAATGATAAAACACATGTAGCTTGTAAGATGATTTATAAGTTAATCTTTATGAAACATTTGCTTAAATACTATACTCCCCTTAAAGTAAGGTTATCACCGATCAAGAACATCTTTCCGAGCTCTCCCACTTGATTGAAGCACACAAAATTTTCTTTAAATAGTTCTGAACAAGTCCAAGGCTTAACAATTTCTCCCTATGACAACATATGTAGCTTGCAACATGGTTTATAAGTTATTCCTCATAAAATATTTGTTTAAATACTATATTCCCCCTTGAAATAAGGTTGTCATTGATCAAGAATATCTTTCCAAGCTCTCCCCTTGATTAAAGCACGCAAAATTTTATTTAATTACACAACACAATCTCCCTTATTCCCCCTGAATAAGGCATAAGCTCCGTCTTTGTTATATTAAAAAAGGCAACTTGAGCACCTACAAAATAATGTTAGCTCATTTGACAACTTAAAAGTATGATGACACCAAGAGAGTTGTCATTCAAGATCTCAAATTGTGACCATGGTAGTAAAACATCTTGGAGAATCAAGATAGAAACCAACCAAAAAATTGAAACATCTCATTTAATCCATGTAAGAAAAACCAACATAAATTTAAATAATACCAAAACCATAAATAAACACATGCGGTTTTGAAAATAATGTCATTTTTATTTTCAATTCTATTTATTCCTCAAAATCACACTAATAAAATAAATAAATTTGTCATAGGATATGTATGTGCTACCATGAATATATCCTTTAGAAACTCATTTCATCACGTCGTAGTCCACTAATAATCGTCCTCTGCATCTTACCTTCACATGTCTCTTTTTTCCACAAAAATTGCATGTGATCCTTTTTGGATTAAAGTTTTGATGTATATCCCTCCTTGACTTAGAGTTTTGAAGCTTCGGGTTAGTTGACGTTGACTTCTATATATCATGTTGCCTTCTAAAGTATTTTGTATTCCTCACTTGAGCTTCATTCAGCTCGCTTGATTCACCTACACACACTGCAGAAGCTTTAAGAAAAATATTTAACTTATTAAAATTAACTCCACAACTTTTTGCTCCTAGGCTGAATTTGCAAAGTAGACTCTTTTGTATAAGTCAGCAAGTTCAAGACTTAATAGTATTAGTATCTTAATATTAAAGAATAGAAGTGTTCTCTCTCAAAAAAACAAAGAAGAATATAAGTGTTTATAAGATTAGTTCATTACAATTAGTTTCATAACTAAGAGTTTAAGTTTTAGAGTTAATTTAGGAATTATGAATTACATGCAATTTTGTGACTTTAGGTTCAACGCCATTGGGATTGAGAAACTTATAGTCTTTTAAAACTTATGATTTCATAACTTAGGGTTTTGAAGATTTTACTCCTTAGCATTTCAGTTTAGGGTATCATAACTTAGGGTTTCACACTTACAACTTTGACATTTAGGGTATCAAAACTTAGGGTTTCACCCTTACAATTTTAACATTTAGGGTCTCATATTGTAAGGCTTCACAACTATAGGCTCGTGTCGACACATTGTCTCAACACAAAATTAAACACTTTTTATTTTTAATGTTGTATCGATCATCACATTATATTGTCAAAGGTAGAGCTGGTTGACTTTAATCTCATCATGCGTTGACTCTATTTAGTGCTCACTTTTTCTAGATGTAAAATGCCCTACCATGAAACTCGCTTGTTTAATAGCAAACTCTTACTTTAAAATGAACAAAATTCAATACAAGAAAACATGACATCGATGATGAAAAAATTTTGTAGAAAATTTTAAGAAAATCTTTATCATGATGTTTTTTGTGAGTTTTAATAGCAAATTTTGTCATCACTAATGTGTTGTTTTCTTGTAGTAATTACCTATGTTCTTTGAGCTATTAAGTGAGTCACATTCACGTCTTCTATATCAATTTATTCTTTCATCGTCATAAACTTTTGTAGCCACTAAATGCTTAGACACATGAACTTCACCAAGGTTAGAACCAAATGAAATCCCATTGTTTTATTTTCATCTACAGCCTTTCAACGTGATAAGGTTGTTGGGAAACTGCCCTTTGATAATTTTGTACTTCGACTAATTTTTTTGAATGTTTCTCAATTTTCACCTATATAGGAAATCCAACCGGTGGCTATGAGGGCACCGAAATCTCCTCTTGGCTTGCACCGATATACAAACTAGGCAAGATGTAATGTCATACATGACCTATATCTGATAAATTTTAATTTAATTTGAATAATGATATAAATTTTACTAATTTAATATCTTAGATATAAATTATGATTGACTTTCAAGATATATCATATTTGAATAAAAAAATGAATTATAATTATTTAATTTTTTTATTATATTTTTTTAAAGACAATTGACAAAGTCTTATTAGTAGGAAGTTATAAGTTAAGGTTAACCAGGATTGAACCTATGAGCTTCTAAAGTGAAAAAGATAGTTTTATTATTATTTTAAGAAATTGAAGTTAGATCCCTTGACCTTGTATTATGAGAGATATTTTTATTATTTTTAAAAAATTTTAATGTTAGCAACATTTGAGCTCGTGAGCCTCTACAAGAGGTATTTTTATTTTATTTTTAAAATTTTTCTTGTATTTTGATTGGATGATTCTCATACTTTTAATCTTAGGGCAGTATTGAGTTCTCCCTTTTATTAATAATAAGTAAGATGTTGTGTCATATGTAACTTATACTAGATAAATTTTAATTATATATATAAACTCTCATTAAATATTAGATAGATTGTAATAATTTAATATTTTAGATGTAAACTCTAATTGACTTTAAAATATCTTATTTGAATGAAAAGACAAATTATAATATATGATTTTTTTTATTACATTTTATTTCAAGATAATTAGAAAGACCTCAATTAGTATAAAGTTAGAAGTTGAGGTTAGTTGGGTTTGAACCCGTGACTTTCAATTGTGAAAGATATATTTTATTTTTTATTTAGAAATTGAAGTTTAATGAGATTCAAACCCCTAACCCTCCGAAAGATGTAATCTTATTGTAATTTTTAGATTTTTTATATATTTTGATTGACTGATTCACTTCTGATATCAGCTTAATAAAAGTAGACAAGAGTAAATATAAAAACCTTCCGTTCATTTCACAGGGTAATATCAGCCCTCTCAACGGACGTACATAATAGTGTTTAGGTACGTCGACCCTCAACTAACTCTGCTAACCCCCACAATTACAGTCTGCCGGCGACCGGCCCACAACATCATCGATTCAGACATAATACAATACTAAATAGATTGAAAAATTTTAGGAGATGACCACTCGAGACTCCTGAGATCATCAACATTGAGAGGATGCTAGGTGTCCCATGAACGTCCTAGTGGGTCTACAAGTGCCGTTCAAATAGGTTTACGTTCCCGGTTACCTGCCCATAAAAAATATATGTTTACAGTTATACGAATGTTTGTGCTTAGTGATGCTACAGAGAGGTCGCGCTCGTGGGAACCACATAGGTCCATGATATCGCCATTGCAGATTAAGTTGCTCGTGCGCGTGCAATATTGTTTCTCGTAGTCTGTTATAGAAACATCACAAACATTATGCTGTGTGTCGATCGATTGAAACCTCACCTTCATCGGAAAAGTGGTTTTTAAGTTATGAAAGTAAGGAAATGAAGAAAATAGTAGTACAGTACAGATGCGCTAGAAAGAATCGTGATTTAGAGGCAGATTAAATATTCACAATGGAAAGAAAAATTATTCCTATCTAAACTTTTATACGCAGAATATGTCGAGCTGTACCTAGCCTCTTGTGTAGATTTGTGTATACATATATCTACGAAGCCTCCGATTAGTATATATACCCGCGTACGAGGCGGAGCAACTCTGCTAATTATTCCCCAATAATACTCTACGAGCAACGAACAAACGTTTCCTTACCCCTCTTCGACTGTTAGTTCAGCAGCAATTGATCCAAGTAAAGTAAGAAGAAAAAAGAACTAAAAACGACCAGTATCAGCACCTGGGATTCTTCCCACCTTACTTTTTCATCCATTTATATGCCTCCCGAGGGCGCCAGAGGTTGCCGGGAGCCTGACAAGAGGAGGGACAAGCAGGGCTGTACCAGCTCAAGCAATCAAGGGAAGAAAGATATGGCAGCCGACCATGAACTGCCAACATCTAATTGTGCGCCGAGCACTATAGTCGCTTACCCGACGACGACCACCCCCCGTAATCAACGTTTTGCTAGAAGCCATGCTATGTATGCGGTTACTCTCAAGGTCATCATCATCAATCTCTGTCTAGTTCTGTAGTACCATGTATTTTTGCTCATTTATTGGGTCGTTCAGCTAGTTTACCTAGCTAGTAACTGATAACATATATTGTAATGCTACTACGTGAAAAATAATTAGCCAGTAGAATACATTAAAAAGAGGATTATATTGATTTTAATAGTTTGGTGTAGTAGTACAACTGATCATCATCATGAATTTGAATTCCCTGCACAGTTTGAGGAAGTCGTGTACAAAGTGAAAACGAGAAGCAAGATGACGAGGCCGGGCCGGCGCTGCTGCTGCTTGCTCGGGGAGAACACGCTGCAAGGGGGAAGTGGGAGTGGGAAGGAAGAGATGATGGGCAGCAAGACAATTCTGAACGGCATAACAGGCTGGGTGTGCCCGGGCGAGATACTGGCCATGCTGGGTCCGTCGGGAAGCGGCAAGACCACGCTGCTCACAGCACTGGGAGGGCGGCTGGGCGGGAAGCTGTCCGGCAAAATCACCTACAATGGCCAGCCATTCTCCGGCTCCATCAAGAGGAGGACGGGATTCGTTGCCCAGGACGACGTGCTCTACCCCCACCTCACGGTCATGGAGACGCTGGTCTTCACCGCCTTTCTCAGGTTGCCGGGGCGCCTCGGCCAGGCGGAGAAAGTGGAGCAGGCGAAGCAGGTGCTGCTAGAGCTGGGACTCGACCACTGCCGGGACAGCATGATCGGTGGCCCGCTCTTTCGGGGGATCTCGGGGGGAGAAGAAGAGGTCAGTATTGGTCAGGAGATGCTCATCAACCCCAGCTTGCTACTCCTCGACGAGCCCACCTCTGGGCTTGATTCCACCACCGCACTTAGGATTCTCACCATCTTGAAGCGCCTAGCTACCGGCGGCCGCACCGTCGTGACCACCATCCACCAGCCGTCTAGCCGGCTTTACCACATGTTTGATAAGGTGGTCCTTCTCTCCCACGGCTGCCCAATCTACTATGGGCCTGCTTCTGGCGCCATGGACTACTTCGCTTCCGTCGGCTACCCGAGTTCACTCCTCGCTGTTAACCCCGCCGACCATATGCTCGACCTTGCCAATGGTAAGTACGTATTTCGGCCTTTTCGTTACTACTAAATAATTCCCCGATCTGTCTACTATCTAGCTAGTATCTATATGTATACTAGCTACTAGTATTCCCATACTTAGTCATTCAATTATAAGCTAGTATTAATCATTACTGGACAATTAAGCATAAATGAACAAGCACATTAGAAGTAAATTAACGCCAATGAAGCTCTGGTGGTCGCGATCACGATGAAAGTTTTCTTCCACATTTCCCTCAAAATATTCTTTCTTTTAAATTTTTTGGGTTTTCATCACGTAGCTAATTGGATGGTTCGATCGTTGCCATGGTGGGTAACGTTACATCCTTCACCGATCTTTTGATTATTTGTGTGGGTCATCTACTTTCTGACAAAAATTGTTAAGACTAGGCGAAAAGAACTAGCTAGAAAATTTTCCCCACGTGAGAAGACAAGATTTGCTGGTCAAAAAATATATATTAGGTTGTTACTTATTTGTGCAATGTATTTATATATGTGAGAAAGCACAACTAGTAGGAATCGCACCGGATGCAGCGTATGCCTCAGGTGACCAAGGGAATTGTCTGGTTGGGTGTGCGCAGCAGGAAAAGAAATCCGTAAAAGAGTCTCTGGTCTCGGCATACGACATTAACATTGCCACGAGACTCAAGGCCGAGATGTGCAGTGTGGACATAAGTGGCTACAACTTTGGAAGGGAGACGTCCACCCACTCACGTAAGTGGACAAACTTTTCATTCAGCATTTAGCAATTAATATACCTGGCTCTAGCTGCATGCGTATTATAGATGCCAGTTATAATGCTGCTCTAACCGGGTATAAATGGACCTGTCGTTCCCTTTAACTAATAACTAGAATATACATAGATGCATATATTAACTACAAGGGGTCGGAATGCAGCAAGGGGACAATGGATGACAAGCTGGTGGCAGCAGTTCACAGTGCTGCTTCGGCGAGGGTTAAGAGAGAGGAGGCACGAATCCTTCAACCGGCTAAGAATCTTTCAGGTCTTGAGTGTTGCTTTCCTCGGTGGGCTCTTGTGGTGGCACACGCCGGAATCGCATATTCAAGATCGGGTAAGGATGCATCAGATCAGCAGTTGCATCCAATACTTTTATTAACTAGTACGCGATCATCCTTGAATAAGCATATATTCAAAATCATCGTTGCATCCAGTATTTAATTGCACTCATTAATAATGATTGCTACAACTATTCGTTCGTCATAATAATCAATGTGGGTATATACTATTCATTCGTCAATGTCGGTACTTACTACCCATGCTTATGTTTTTGTTGGTGTCGCTTGACCATATCACAGATAGCACTTCTCTTCTTCTTCTCCGTCTTTTGGGGTTTCTTTCCACTTTACAACGCCGTCTTCACCTTTCCACAAGAAAGAGCAATGCTGATCAAGGAACGTTCCTCCGGCATGTACCGCCTCTCATCCTACTTCCTAGCCAGGACCGCAGGAGACCTACCCATGGAGCTCGCCCTCCCCACTGCCTTCACCATCATCATCTACTGGATGGGGGGACTCAAGCCCGACCCCTCCACATTCCTCCTCTCCCTCCTTGTCGTCCTCTACACCGTCCTCATTTCCCAGAGCTTGGGTCTAGCCATAGGGGCCATTCTCATGGACATCAAGCAGTCCACAACGTTGGCCTCCGTCACCACGCTTGTCTTCCTCATAGCCGGTGGCTACTACGTCCAGCAAATCCCTCCCTTCATTGTGTGGTTGAAGCACCTGAGCTACAGCTTCTACTGCTTCAAGCTACTTCTGGGTGTCCAATATATGGAAGCAGACACCTACCACTGCTCCCCCACTGGCCCCCGGTGCAGAGTGGTCGACTTCCCCGCCGTCAAGACTGTGGGACTTACTCACCTGTGGATAGACGTTGTTATCATGGCCCTAATGATGGTTGGCTACAGACTTGTCGCCTACATGGCCTTGCTTCGAATCCGGCCTTGTTGAATATGTATACTTCATATATATACCTCAAGAAGAAAGAAAAAAGTATTGTAACCGGTACTACCACCGTCCTCCATCCACCGTCGGCTCCCACCCTCTCTGACTTTGGCTAAGCTGCCCAAGCCAGAATTTGTACCTCACCACTTTGCATTTTTTATAATCCCAGTGGAGTATATATATTAACGAGAAAACTTTAAGTTCGGAACTTAACATATAAGGCTCAGCGGAATCGTGTATATCATTTTCATCTTAATAATAATAATAATAATTTATATTTAAAGTGGTCGGACTAGGCTGTTTGTCTAGACGGTGGTGGGCTAGGGTGGTAAAAATCCTAAAATATATTTTTTTGGTTAAATATATTTGACATGGTCAAAACCATGGCATTTTTTTAAAATAATAATATATTTGAAACGGGGATAACCGCGTCAAAGTCATAAAATTTTATTATAAAAAATATTAATATATTTGACACAAATATCAAAGCCGTGTCAATTTTTTTGAAAGAATATTAATATATTTGACGCATCACCCATGTCAAAGCCGTGCCAATTTTTTTAAAAAATATTAATATATTTGACACGTGTATACTGTGGCTTAAAGTCGTAATATTTTATTTAAAAAATATTAATATATATGGCATTGCTTTAATCGTGTTTAGGTTGTGACATTTTTATTATAGTGTCAAAGGCTGATGGTATTTTTTTAAAAAATAAAAAATTTTATGTTTGACACGGTTATTGTAACAGTAAGTCCATGACAATGTTTTGAAATAATTTTTTGTGATAAATCATTGTGTCAAATATGTTAATTAGGTCAATGGTCACGACCTTCTATAAAAAAATATTTTGATATAAATTAACTGTGACAATTTCACGATAAATTTGTCACAAACATAATCTATGACAAATTTTCGGTGATAAAAGACTATTTTTACAAGGAAATTCAAATTTTTTGCCTCCAATTAATAGTTTTTACAACTGTAATCTCCTCCAATGGGAACAGATTTTGATCCAACGAAAATGTTTAAATTCCTGTTCACGTGACCGGTTGACCCAATTCGACTCAGCTCTGATATGTTAAGTTCACATAGTTTGATTCGTCGTTGAGTAGTGTACTTGCTTTCCCATGAGTTGTTCTTTTATATTTGTGTGGTCTTTGTCTGTTTATCCTCCCCAGCCTTTTCCACGTGCATTTTCCCATTGACTTATATTTTTTATGATTACTTACATGAATTATTTATCTATTGATTTTATTACTCATGCAAATATTTGATTTGTTTTATTATGCCCTGTTTAATGGTAATACATTATGTAAAAAATTATGTTAACGTTCAGTCTATTTGCAGATGTTTATCACATGCTTTCTGACTGACTGTATAATTGTTTCATAATCAAGTTATCATCATATGTATTTGGCGACGATAAGGTGTACATAGATGACAAAAAGGTGGTGCATCATCTTTATCGTTCATTTCTAATTTGTCGCATTTTTTTGAATGAAGTCAATGTCTCCAAGCTCTTTTCGCCTTGGCTTTCTTCTAGGTTATGATATTAACAATATATTTTGAAGTTTTTAAGGATAACCTCATCATCAATTGTTCATTTTTTCTTTTTCTTTTTGATGGGGGGTTCAATTCCTTTTAGAATATTTCATTTTAAAGTTAGTTGACAATTTCACCTTAACAGCATGAACTTATAAGAATCATATTCATCTTTCTCACTAATAACCTGATCATTATATAGTTCGGCATCGGTGCAATAGCTAGAATGGATTAAAATTGTCAAAAATCGCGTGCACTTTATTAGCATCTTCCAAAGACATGAAGCATTTTGGTAAAGTATTGATGGGACAAAATTTTTCCGTGGATCCAACCCAACAATATTTTGTATGATATAATTCCATCAATTATGTAGCAAGTAACTTGAATTTGATCTCTCCCTTATGATTCTAGGTGAATTTTTCCAATTACACTTTTGTGTCATTAATTTTACTTGCTGCAATTCCCAAGAATGTCATGTGTTTTTACGACATGATATGCGATTAAACTCGTGGTAATTTGCATTCTTCTATTTAAACTTGATTAATAAAATGGCTGTAGATTAGATTTCGCCTTGTTCTAACGTTTTCATTAAACTGAAATGTATTTCGGAAGATAGCCTTTGAGGTCTAGGCTCACCATTGCGAGGATATTTTTTAAATGACATTGCAATCCAAAAGGATTGCTCTGCCCGTGGTCAGCCCTTACAGGGGAAATAGAGTAAGAGATGGCAAATTGTAAGGAAAATGGGTTTGACGAGGGTATGCAAGATCCACGGAGGTAACCTCACTATTTTTTTTTAATAGTATTAGTTTTTAATATAATTAATTAGAACTAGAATAAGGATTAGAAATACTTGGATTGATGTAGGATGTCTAACTCTTCAATATGCTTTCAAAGTTTTTCAAGATTAAGGTTTGATTACTAGAACCAAATCTATTTTTACAACCTATCTTTTATTCTATGTAGTTCAATAAAATAATGTTACGTACAAAATTAAGTGCATATACTCCTTATACATAAGGAGTTAGGTATATCTATTTAATTGAGAAGGATTTTAGTAGATTTATCTATTCTTTAACTAATAAGAATTTATATATATTTATATATAGATTCAGATAGCAACAATTGGATTTGGTTAAATAAAGAAGACGAGTTTGACCCAAGGCTTGTAGCTAGTCATTGCCACCTCAAGTCCATGGCCAATCTTGTTGCCCTTGGGCACAGGCCGTAGTTGCCCAAGAGCCATATCATGGCCATACTTCCTTAAGGCAACCAATTTTGTCCCAAGCTGCCTTGATCGGATCTAGTTGCACTAGATGTTGCCTTCAGCGGTTGTTGGCCCAAGTGGCCTGATGGCCAATCTTGCCACTCCTAACCACGAGGCAACTGATCTGGCTGCTCAACCAAAGTGTTAGGGTAGCAAGGTGTTAATTGTTTAAAATATACAATATTTACCCATATTTTTAATGTGATTTTATAAATCTTGAGTATAAATATTATTAATTAGGTGACATTATACTTTATTTTTTAGTTAATTAATATTTTATTAGAAATGTTTAATTTTGGAGTTTAATGCAGAAAAAATTAAAAATAAAGAAGCTTAGGAATTGTTGGTCAGAGCATTGGACCCCACCCATTGATTGTTATAGTTTATGGTGTTGACAAAGCTCGATAAGTATGGATATACATAGCTTTGGCTGTATTTAAGTAAATCGGGGAGTTGGAAACTTCATCAGACATCATAATCAATTAGACTACATCGAATTGTAGAATCCTTCCTCGAATTCTTATATCTCCTGGGTATCTGTTCGGGCACGGGTTCGTCCGCTGGTGCGGGTTAGAGTGTTCCCGCGTCGGGTTGGAAGGGTTCGGTGGGACCGAGGCGCCCTTGCCGCGCAAAGAGACAGCGTGATGAGACTAAAGAGTCACAAGTATCCAAGGGATGGCGATTTCCAATCCTAATTATTCATTTCCATAGACATATCATGCTTGAATGCATGAAAATTGCAACTGCAATGCTGCTTCAACTTCAGAAGGGAAAGATTGTCTTCCTCCTCTGGATTGCAATAACTCCTCCAAGGCGTCTCCTTCAATGGCGTCCTTAGTTGCAGCAGGGTGTATTTCAGCAATTCCTTCTTCAAGTCTCCTTCTTCAATTCAGCAAACATAGGTGTCCTCCTCCTAGCAGCAACATCAACCTTCAATGGCGACCTTAATTGCAGCAGGGTGGATTTCAGCAACTCCTTTAATCAGCAAGACAGCAACATGACATTTCCTTCCCCTTGCTTCTTCTCCAATGGCAGCAACAAGCAAGGATGGAGGCAATGGCAGCAACAAGCAAGGATGGAGGAGTAGGGCGTCCTCCTCCTAGCAGCAACAAGCAAGGATGGAGGAGCTTCTTCTCCAATGGCAGCAACAAGCAAGGATGGAGGAGTAGGGCGTCCTCCTCCTAGCAGCAACAAGCAAGGATGGAGGAGTAGGGCGTCCTCCTCCTAGCAGCAACAAGCAAGGATGGAGGGCTTCTTCTCCAATGGCAGCAACAAGCAAGGATGGAGGAGTAGGGCGTCCTCCTCCTAGCAGCAACAAGCAAGGATGGAGGAGTAGGGCGTCCTC
This sequence comes from Piper betle, assembly GCA_033002965.1. Taxonomy (NCBI): domain Eukaryota; kingdom Viridiplantae; phylum Streptophyta; class Magnoliopsida; order Piperales; family Piperaceae; genus Piper; species Piper betle. Next base: position 3,410 of record JAURVB010002851.1, on the reverse strand, counting down.
CTCCTAGCAGCAACAAGCAAGGATGGAGGCTCCAATGGCAGCAACAAGCAAGGATGGAGGAGTAGGGCGTCCTCCTCCTAGCAGCAACAAGCAAGGATGGAGGAGTAGGGCGTCCTCCTCCTAGCAGCAACAAGCAAGGATGGAGGAGTAGGGCGTCCTCCTCCTAGCAGCAACAAGCAAGGATGGAGGCAATGGCAGCAACAAGCAAGGATGGAGGAGTAGGGCATCCTCCTCCTAGCAGCAGCAGCCTGGGCGTGGAACACCGTTTTCCAGCCCCTCCCCCTTTCAACCTGCAATGGCGTCCTTATTTATAGTAAGCGAACAGCAACTTCGTCTTCCTCAATGCAATGAGTTTGTGACTTTGTCTTCTCCAATGCAATACTTCGTCTTCTCCAATGCAATACTTCGTCTTCTCAATGCAATACTTCGTCTTCTCAATGCAATACTTCGTCTTCTCAATGCAATACTTCGTCTTCTCAATGCAATGCTTCGTCTTCTCAATGCAATGCTTCGTCTTCTCAATGCAATGACTTCGTCTTCAGTGCAATGACTTCGTCTTCTCAATGCAATACTTCGTCTTCTCAATGCAATGCTTCGTCTTCTCAATGCAATACTTCGTCTTCTCAATGCAATGACTTCGTCTTCTCAATGCAATGACTTCGTCTTCCTCCACTTCGTCTTCTTCAATCTCGTGGACCCCTTTCCCTCCTTCCGAATAAATCTCACGTATCTTATTTCTATTAAATTAGGCATAACCACGGGTTCAACCACGACTGGCTGGGTTAACCGTCATGATTGAGCCGAGGGGTGCGGTGAAAAATTTGGACGAACAGTATCTCATCTTCTATATAAAGGTAGTCATTTGTTATTTGGGATATCTCAACTCATGACTTAGAAGTAGTTCTAGTTTTTGTAATTCTTTTCCTTTCATAATGAGAAGTAGTTTCTTCTTTATAATGTTTTCTATTTTTATTATGAAGTAATCTTTTATTTTGTTCTAGAGAAGAATGAGAACTTAACATAGTTTAATTAAATTCATTTCAACCTTTTACTCTTTATTCAATTAGATTGTTTGAACTATCATGTTCTTAATGCTAATAGTAGACTAATCACCTATTATTTAGATTATGAGGTTTAATTAGATTTTGGGAAAAATAAGTTAAATTAGTCATTGATAATTAATCATACGACAAGTTTTTGGACTTGTTTGTTGTTATGGTCGGAAGATATACAACACTATATGCAATTGTAAGGCAAATCTTAATGTGTTATTTTGTTGATTAATCAATTATCACTAGGAGGTAGAAATTGAGGTAAAATAATAGATGCATGAAGGAGCGGGAGCCACCATGTCATATAATTCTCCTAGATCGGTAGTTGAAGAGAATATAAGATAAAAGTAAGATGTGATGAATATTAAATTTGTGTTAATGGAAATTTGATTCTAAAATGAGTTTTATCGTTATAACTTTTTCTTTAATTTAAAGTTATTACTTAGATTTAGTTAAGTCGATTGTTTTGTTTTGTTCTTAATTTCATTTTTTTTAATTGTTTAAGGAAATTCATCTCTCTATGGGATGATACTTAAATTCATCCTTATATTACTTGTTTTGACCATGTATACTTGCATGTTATTGGGTTAATCAAATAAGTTTTTGGCGCCGTTGCTGAGGGGATCGAATTTTCTTAGTTAATTTAGTATTAGAATTTTTAGTCTTTTCTTTTCTTTTTAGATTTTAGTGTCTAATTCTTTTTTAAAAAAATACTATATCATTGTCTTCTTCCTTGTTATCATTTGTTTATGCATCGATTAGTATGGTCACCCCTATTTTCTTGTGATTCAGAGATTGAAAGGACTTTGAGAAACTTGTGTGCTGCTGGAAGAAGAGCACAAGAAGCAATAGAAGAAGAAGCCATAGACCCACAACAACAACAAATGCCTCCACTTCCACTGATTGTGGCAATAGCCAATGATGACAACAGGGCAATCCAAGATTGGGTTGTACCTCTTGATAGAGGCTTACAACCTAGTATTATTTCACCACCGGTAAATGCGATGCACTTTGAGTTTAAACTAGTTTTATTTAACATATTACAAATTATAGGACAATTTAGTGGTTCGCTTAGTGAAAATCCTAATAGGCATATCATCGATTTCCTATCGGTTTGTGATATGTGTAAACAACTTGGTGTCTCTCACGATGCTCTCTGCCTTTGCTTATTTATATTCTCATTAATAGGAAGTGCGAAAGAGTCGTTGTCATCATTAGATGCAATTACCACTTGGGATGAATTGTTTGAACATTTTTTGTTAAAATATTTTCCTCCTAAAATTGATAGATTATGTAACAAAATTTTATCTTCTTTTCAGTTTGATGGTGAGTCTCTCTTTGAGGCATGAGAAAGATTTAAAGAATTGTTGAAAAAGTTTCCCAACCATGATATAGAAAGATGGATGCAACCACCATGAAACACAAGAAAGGCAACCAAGGAGGATTATCAAAAAAATTAAAAACAAAGAAGCTTAGGAATTGTTGGTCAGAGCATTGGACCCCACCCATTGATTGTTATAATTTATGGTGTTGACAAAGCTCGATAAGTATGGATATACATAGCTTTGGCTGTATTTAAGTAAATCGGGGAATTGGAAACTTCATCAGACATCATAATCAATTAGACTACATCGAATTGTAGAATCCTTCCTCGAATTCTTATATCTCCTGGGTATCTGTTCGGGCACGGGTTCGTCCGCTGGTGCGGGTTAGAGTGTTCCCGCATCGGGTTGGAAGGGTTCGGTGGGACCGAGGCGCCCTTGCCGCGCAAAGAGACAGCGTGATGAGACTAAAGAGTCACAAGTATCCAAGGGATGGCGATTTCCAATCCTAATTATTCATTTCCATAAACATATCATGCTTGAATGCATGAAAATTGCAACTGCAATGCTGCTTCAACTTCAGAAGGGAAAGATTGTCTTCATCCTCTGGATTGCAATAACTCCTCCAAGGCGTCTCCTTCAATGGCGTCCTTAGTTGCAGCAGGGTGTATTTCAGCAATTCCTTCTTCAAGTCTCCTTCTTCAATTCAGCAAACATAGGTGTCCTCCTCCTAGCAGCAACATCAACCTTCAATGGCGACCTTAATTGCAGCAGGGTGGATTTCAGCAACTCCTTTAATCAGCAAGACAGCAACATAACATTTCCTTCCCCTTGCTTCTTCTCCAATGGCAGCAACAAGCAAGGATGGAGGAAATGGCAGCAACAAGCAAGGATGGAGGAAATGGCAGCAACAAGCAAGGATGGAGGAGTAGGGCGTCCTCCTCCTAGCAGCAACAAGCAAGGATGGAGGAGCTTCTTCTCCAATGGCAGCAACAAGCAAGGATGGAGGAGTAGGGGCGTCCTCCTCCTAGCAGCA
>JAURVB010002850.1:0-17974 GCA_033002965.1 Piper betle | reverse complement strand
ACTCAATATATGTCTATATAAATGCCTCCTTGTACTTCATCGTTACTCAAATTAACTTCAATATATAATCTCATATAAATGGTTCCGCCTAATCAAGCTAATAAAAAAGCTGCTATTAATATTTTCAATATATCTGTGTCGCCCTCTATTATATCATTTATTTATTATTATTTATTTGTAATTAATGAATACTTTTTCATATATTTATCGTTTTATATGTGAGTTATAATTGGCAAAAAGAAAAAGGACGATTAATGCCATTAAATAATCATTATTATAGTAATTTTGAAATTTTAAAAATAAATAAATTTTGTAGTTCACCCATATATAAATATATATATATAAGATAATAATTGTAACATCTTAAAAATTAATTAATGATTATTTATAAAAGAGGCAAGATGTATATTATACATACATTGACATTTTTAAAATAAATTTAATGTATTATTTACGTATACTATGTTTAATATTATTATATATGCCCATTTTTCATCATGCGCTTAATTATTTTAACTATACATGTACCTCGCACCTAGTATAAAACTTAGCTTCTATTAGATTTTCTAAGACCCAACTTAGCTTCTATTAGATTCTTCACCCTGAGTCTTATAGGTTTGTCATTTTCTATTATTCTTTCTTTTCTTATAAAAAATATTATTCTTAATTTTAACCTTTATACACAAAGATGACTAGATAAAAAAGATAAAGTATTACCTCTTCAATTTAAAACCGGTAGCATGACTTATATGCTCAATTATATATATATATATATATATATATATATATATATATATAGAGGGAGGGGAAGGTTGTACTGCGGCACAGATAAAAAAAAAAACTTTCTGGCGTCGCCGCCGGCCGACGTGTCGTGACCACCCTGGCCGACGCGACGCCACCCCCTCGCCCCGCCCATCGCCGCCCCGCCGGCGGCGGCGCCGTAACCCTCGCGGCGATGGGGTGGCGGATCTAGCCGCCTCGCCTCTTTCCCCGGCCCGCCGCCGTCCACACACCCCGCCACCCCGTCCCCCACCCGCCACCCTGCCGCGCGACGCCCACCTCGTCCCCCGCCCGCCACCCGCTGCGCGACCGCCACCCTGTCCCCCGTCCCCCATCCGCCACCCGCCACGCCGCCGCGCCGCCCCTGTCCCCTGTCGCCGCTGCCCCCCCTCTCCCCCGGTCGTCGACGTGGCCGGGCACCCTTCTCGCCCCCTTCGCCGTCGCTGCGGCGGCGCCGGCGGCCCTTTTATCTTAGCCGTTGGATACCTAATCCAACGGCCAAGATCAAACTCCAGCACAGCCAAAATGGTTATGCTGGAGTACAGAAAATTTTTTTCCATATATATATATATATATATATATATATATATATGACGATATATATTTATATATATTTATATGTGAGACAAGTAAGGATTTTACGCGAAAGATAAAATATTTTATCAATAGACTTCTTAATTTAGATAAAAAGAATTCAAAAATGAGTATTGGTTAGGACAGTGGTGCCCGTTGTGGAAGTTTCTGTTTCCTTGGATGCTTTCTATAGCTGATACATCTCAACATACCCATTTGAACTTCATATTGCAATGCTTTTTGCATGAACCCCTTTTTCTTTTCCGAAGCTTGCATGACTCATTTGATGGCAATGGCAATGGTAAGTTGAACTGCTCTATTCGTTCCAAGTTGTTAGCTTGGTTCAACTCCTCTATTTGCTCCTGCAAGTTATTAGATTGCGCCTGTTCTTCCTTCTCATGTTCTCCTCCTTCTATCTGCATAGAAAAAAATCATTTTAATACAAAATAGACTTATGAAGGTTGATCAATGTATATAGTAATCTAAGTTATTATGCAATGTGTTCTTCATTAATTTAATCAAAATATCCCACTTTGAATAAAATTTTTCAATAATTTAGTAAAACCATAGTTTGAGAAGTTCAATTAGGTTTTAAACAATTACAAAGCACTTTTGTAATGTACGATTATTAACACGAGAAGTATTAAAATATTGTAATCATAAGAGATAAATGACTTAGAAAGCTAACCTTGCATTGAATGGAGCAGAAACTGACGTTATCTTGATTAGCAAGTAGCGGTCGGAAGCAAATTTTGCAATGAGCACCTTTGGGTATATTTTTGTGGGGATTGGATTTGATGAAAACTACGGAATTGTAGTTGATTTGGAATTGGCATATACCAGATACCTCTATCCATCCTCCGAGAGTTGTCGGACGAAGAGATGGGAAGTTAGAGCAAATAAATGTCTGCACATCAATTTGTTTAAAAAAAATCATTAATCTCATTGCAGAAATAAATTAGTTTAACGATTAAACATACTAAACATAAATTTATAAAAAATATTACCTCAATAACATCATGACCTGAATGAACAGTGTCCTTTACGCATAATGGACATATAGCAACGCCACCGCAAGTTCGACAAAAGAACTTTAGCTTTCCTGACGGTGCTTTTGTATGTATGTCGCACTTGGTATAAAACTTCGCTTTTATGAGATTCTTCACCAACGGGTCTTCTTTGTTTGCCATTACATATATGAATTTTTCCTTCCTATTACAAAATATTACTCTTAATCTTAACCTTTATACACAAGGACAACTAGACAAACAAGAAAGAGTATTACCTCTCAATTCCGCTTATAAACTTAATTATATATATACGAGGATATATATGTATGTATATTTATATATAGAGGCAAGTAGGAATTCTACTTGAAAGAGGAGTAGTTTTGAAATTTTAAAAAATAAATAAATGTTGTAGTGGCGTATATATATATATATATATATATATATATATAACTAAATGTAATTTTATTTAGTTATTAAAATTAATATTACTTTTAAAATTTTTATACAACTATATTGTAGTTAGGATGGGGGACGAATAAAATAATCTCAAATTTTGATATTAAAAAAATTGTAGTTAAAACTATTGAGTAATTATAATATTTGTAATTTTTATATATTTTTTATTGTTAAATTAACCCAAATAATTGATTTTTATTTTAAAACTACAAAAATATATAATTTGAATATGAATATGATTATTTGTTTTTGTGTACAAATTTGGATCATTACATGATTACATAATTAATTAGTTTTTATTTTAATTCAAATATATATATATTTTACTTAAAATACAATTATTTATGATTTTATATTTGTAAAATTGAAATTAATTTTTTATAAAAGATAAGATAAAATTGAAATTAAATTTGTAAAATACAATAAATTTTACAAAACAATACTGTCAGGTCCAAGAAGGTTTGAGCCAAGGAAGGTGTTTGATTATTTTTAATTATATATATCTTAGTTCAAGATTTGACATCGTTTAGATATCATAAAAAAAGATAGATAAAATTATGTTTTAATTTAATTAACTACAAGGACGTGTTATATATGAAAATACTAAGTGGTTATGTAAAAGCATACCTTCAATCAAGGTTAAAAACAAGTCTTTTGTTACGCGCCGACTTTGCTACCTTGTGTTAGGATGGGGACATGAAAAGTATTGAAAGAATAAAGAGACTGACTTTTTATGATTCGTGTTCAACAAATGAGAGCCAAGAAGATTCAGAATGGAGAGAACGATTTTTTTTAATAATTGTTTCCAAAAAGTAAAAAGCGGAAGAAGATGACACTTTCCAAGTACGGGTGGAAATGGTACTCATCCAGCTTTATCAAAATTAAAATAAAGGGGTGTGATTGTCCATTTAAGGAACTTAAAAGCCACTCCACAAGCCCAAGCCCAAGCCCAATAACAGCAAACTTTGATCGGTATAATTGTCCCTTATTTTATGAGTGTTAATTGCTAGTGTACACCACTACACCGATAAATACATAAATGCCTCCTTGTACTTTATCGTTACTCAAATTACTCAATATATATCTATATAAATGGTTCCGCTAATCAAGCTAATAGCTGCTATTAATATTTTCAATATATCCGTGTCGCCCTCTATTATATCATTTATTAATTATTATTTATTTTATTTAATGAATACTTTTTCATATATTTATCGTTTTATATGTGAGTTATAATCGGCCAAAAAAAGGAAGATTAATACCATTAAATACTCATTATTATAGTAATTTTGAAATTTTAAAAATAAATAAATGTTGTAGTTCACCCATACACACATATATATATATAAGATAATGATTGTAACATCTTAAAATTAATTAATAAATATTAATAAAGTTGGGCAAGATGTATATTATATATACATTGACATTTTAAAAATAAATTTAATGTACTATTTACGTATATTATGTTTAATATTATTATATATGCCCATTTTTTCATTGTCACCAGCACACACTTAATTCACAAAGACGACTAGATAAAAAAGATAAAGTATTACCTCTTTAATTTAAAACCGGTAATTATATATATACGAGGATATATATTTATCAGGTAAGGATTTATACTCGAAGGAGAAGTTAGCAATTCCAAAAAATATTATGCATAAATATTTATATGTGAGGCAGGTAGGGATTTTAATCAAAAGAGAAGTTAGCAATTACAAACAGTATTATGCATAAAAATATAATAAAATTATAAATATTTTAGAATTATTAGATAAAATTATACTCCAACCCTTTATTAATAAATAATAATAATAATAATAATTTTAAATCAAGTTGTTGTTAATAAGCTCATGTAATATATAAAAAATTGATAAATTAAATATAACAGATCACGTTAAAAAAACCTTACAAAATCAAGAAAAATTAATAAACATTGATTATGTTAAAATATAAAATCATTAAAAATTAATAAACTTAAGACTTACAAGATAAACATATGTAATTGATAAACATAATATTGATATATAAGATAAGTATGCTAAATTAATATATATATATATATATAATTATTTATTTAATAAATTAATTTTAAAATGGTACTAATTTAGATCTAAATAAATAATTTTTATTAATTTCTCGATTATTTACCTAATTATATTAAATATACAAAGAGATATTTAAACTAAAAATATTAATTTATATTTTTTAGTTTTATTAAATTAAATATATTATCTTACAGTACAACATGAATAATTTTAATTATTAATTCCCATAAATTAAAGCAATGAATTTTTTTCATTGTTCTATTCATATTTTAGATTTTCTTATTTTATAATTTATTCTAATTTTATAAAATTGTATGGCCTTCAATACGAACTTAGTTTAGAATTATTATTATTATTATTATTATTATTATTATTATTTATTAGAAAAGTTTTGGACGATAATTTAACCTAAATTACAAGTTTTAAAAATATTAAAAAGTTTTAATATATTTATAATTATATTATAAGCTTAAAGTTTGGTACTTAATAGTAAATAATATATACTTAATTTAAATTTTCACAAATTTTATATATTTATTTATTTCATATTTTTATTTATTATTAAAAAACCTTAGAGTATAATTCCATTTGATTTATAGATCTTTAAAAAATAAATTTCATTTAGTTATTAAAATTATTTACTTATTAAAATTTAAATTACTTTTAAAATTCGTATACAACTATATTGTTTATGTTAAAATTAAATAAATATTTATTATATAAGAAAAATAATATATTAATATTTTTCTCATCTCCTATTTTGAGTGTAGTTAAAAATCTTACATGTAAAAAACATGAAAACAGGCACATGGATAGAAGTCTTCATGTATCAAAATGTGAGAACAAATGCAGAAGAGTGAAGCAATATTCTTTATGATGGTGTATTGGTACCTATTTTCCTTTCCACCTAATAGCCTCGTAATGGTGGGAAGTGAAAAATCAGCAAATAAGTAACTTCATTCATATATTGATTGAGATGAGAATCTCATGAATTGGTGTGAAAGTTGTTCTAATTTGCTACGTGCCCAAGTCAAGCTTGAGTTCAAAGAACGCGAATATTAGTTAATTTATCGAAATGATTTCAAAATATGATTTGATTAAGCACGAACGAAGTATGAACACTAAAAAATACTTATATAAATTAGTATATTGGTAAATGATCAAAATAAACTTGAATATTAAATGATTGATCCAAATGAGCGTTCAAATTGGATTTTATCATATTTAAAATATATATAATTTCATCTAGAGACCATAAACGGATCGTTTTAGGGTTTACAAATAATCGTCCGAAGTGAAAAATCAGCAAATAGGTAACTTCATTCATATATTGATTGAGATGAGCATCTCATGAATTGGTATGAAAGTTGTGCTAATTTGCTTCGTCACCGAAGTCATATTTTAAATAATCATATTTGAATTAAATAATATTTAATTCAATATCTTATATCCAAACCCGCCAATAATTTTTTTTAGAGAATAACACCTTGCATTGTAGCTATCACGTTACGATCCCGTAATTGGAAAAAAAATGTCATCTTAGGTCACGAAAAGTTTTAGTACGAGTCGAAGAAAGGTTTGTAGAGGGAAGGCGGGAAAAGGGCACATCGCTATCGCTATCGCCGTTGCTGGAGTTGATGGAGGCCGCCGAAGAGAATTTTGTGGATTGCAGGCTATGCTGTGATTAGGCATTTTTGGGGAAAAAGGTTTTGCCATTTGTTTATTCTTGGTTGTTTTAATACTGTGAATTCTTATGTACAGTTTAATATAAACTCATTAGCTATTCATATTGGAAATCAAATATGTTAAATTGAGACGACATGCGAAGCGTAATAATCTTATTGTTTTTTAATTGTTAAAAAGACATGATAACATAACCACCAATTGTATCAAAGTAGTTTAATATAAACTGACATTGTAAAAAATGATTTATTAAATGCCAAGTGTTCTATCTTATTGTGCTCCACTAAAAGAATTCAGAAAATGAGTATTGGTTAGGACAGTGGTGCCCATTGTGGAAGTTTCTGTTTCCTTGGATGCTTTCTATAGCTGATACATCTCAACATACCCATTTGAACTTCATATTGCAATGCTTTTTTCGATGAACCCCTTTTTCTTTTCCGAAGCTTGCATGACTCATTTGATGGCAATGGCAATGGTAAGTTGAACTGCTCTATTCGTTCCAAGTTGTTAGCTTGGTTCAACTCCTCTGTTTGCTCCTGCAAGTTATTAGATTGCCCCTGTTCTTCCTTCTCATGTTCTCCTCCTTCTATCTGCATAGAAAAAAAAATCATTTTAATACAAAATAGACTTATGAAGGTTGATCAATGTATATAGTAATCTAAGTTATTATGCAATGTGTTCTTCATTAATTTCATCAAAGTATCCCACTTTGAATAAAATTTTTCAATAATTTAGTAAAACCATAGTTCGAGAAGTTCAATTAGGTTCTAAACAGTTACAACAGCACTTTTGTAATGTATGATTATTAACACGAGAAGTATTAAAATATTGTAATCATAAGAGATAAATGAATTAGAAAGCTAACCTTGCATTGAATGGAGCAGAAACTGATTTTATCTTGCTTAGGAAGTAGCGGTCGGAAGCAAATTTTGCAATGAGCACCTTTGGGTTTATTTTTGTGGGCATTGGATTTGATGAAAACTACAGAATTGTAGTTGATTTGGAATTGGCATATACCAGATACCTCTATCCATCCTTTAAGAGTTGTTGGTCGAAGAGATGAGAAGGTAGAGCAAATAAATGTATGCACATCAAATTGTTTAAAAAAATCATTAATCTCATTACAGAAGTGCTAAAATAAATTTGTAGTTAGTTTAATGATTAAATATACTAAAAATAAATTAATAAAAAATATTACCTCAATAACATCATGACCTGAATGAACAGGGGCCTTTACGCATAAAGGACAAATAGCAACGCCCCCACAAGTTCGACAAAAGAACTTTAGCTTTCCAGATGGTACTTTTGTATGTATGTCACACTTGGTATAAAACTTTGCTTTTATGAGATTCTTCACAAGTGGGTCTTCTTTGTTTGTCATGCTATATTATTTTTTCCCTTTTTATAACAAATCAATTTGAAAGTGCTGCTTATAAGTTTAATTATATGTATACGAGGATATATATATATATGTATATTTATATATAGAGGCAAGTAGGAATTCTACTTGAAAAAGGAGTATTTTTGAAATTTTAAAAAATAAATTAATTTTGTAGTTCATATATATTGTTTGTACATATTTATCCGAAAAATATTTATATTTATCCGGTTATGTGAATAATATTTATTTAATTATGTGACTATACTCAAGCCACTTACGTGGATGACTCCCTGCATGTTACAAAAGAATTAGTTATACAGTTCCAAAACTGCCGAAGAAAGAATTGCCAGAGGAAAAGGTAGACATTGTTCTACAGCCGTTGGAGGAAATCTCTCAGTCAGGAGTTATCCCAATTCTATAAAAGCTGGGTGTTATTACTGAAGCAGGGGCTCATACGTTGAAGGAAAAGAATTTTGCCAGATACATGAAAAGCTGAGGGAGGAGCCCCTCACCGGAGATGCTCCGGTGACCCTCGCCAACACCCAATCGATCACTACCCCTGTCACGGTCATGAATCCTTGCCCAAGATCCAAACTTTCTACTTGCCAGAGCCACCAGTGAAGGAGTCGTGTTACTTTGAAGTGTTGCCGACGTGCTGTCCGTGAGGGAGCCAAAGAAAGGTTCTGTTGTTCGCCAAAGTTTTGCCACTGGGTCATCGCGACGAAGAAGAAAGGTGGAGCTTTGAAGCAGTATCCCTGGAATCGAGATCCTTGCCGCCTTAAAGGTAGAGTCGCTGCCAAGTGCCATTGCTGCTACCTACAGACGCGAAGCCAAGGAGTCCTCTTGGAGCCAAGGAGTCCTCTTGGAGTCACATTCCTAACTTGCTGCCTTGCTGCCTTGCTATTAGAGTCTGGCTTTCTTGGCTACCACCGTGAAAAAAGAATGAAGTGTTGCTGCCGGAGTACATTGAAGCCTTGCCGGTTAATATTTGGATCAGATCTCGCACGTGCTTAATTTTAGCTATACATGATATATAAAAAAACTGATATAAATATGGCAATCAGGAAAATTTTTAAAATTTATATACATATAGGCAAAATTAATAAATATGAAATTTATTGTTTAATACATGAAAAATTGATAAACATGACATTTATGTAAAAGATAAGTATATAAAATAATAAAAAGTTAATAATTATTGACATTTATAAGATGAATGTATAAATCATTAAAAAAATTTATAAACACGATAGCACTCACTTATTAAATAAGTATATTGATAAAATAACATTCAGCATATAATATATAAAAATTTGATAAATTAAATATGACAATTACGTAAAAAATAACCATACACAATCATGAAAAATTAATAAACATTAATTATGTTAACATGAATGTGAAAAGTTGATAAGCATGATATTAAATATAAAATCATTAAAAATTGATAAACTTAAGACTTGTAAGATAAATATACGTAATTAACAAACATAATATTGACTTATAAGATAACTATACTAAATTAATCTCTATATATAAGTAGCAGTGACCTTTTAGTATAAGGGACAAATAGCAATGCCACCACAAGTTCAACAAAAAAAACTTGAGCTTTCCCGACGGTGCTTTTGCATTTACCTCGCACTTAGTATAAAACTTAGCTTCTATCAGATCTTTTATGAGTATGTCTTCTTTTTTCTCATTATCTTAATCTTACCCTTTGGACACAAAAATGACTATATGACTATACAAACAAGAAAAAAGTATTGCCTCTTTAATTTTAAAGCGTCAACGTCACTTATAAGATTAATTATATTTATACGATGATATATATATATATACATATATTTATAGGTACAGGCAAGTAGGGATTCAACTTCAAAGAGGAGTTAGAAATTGGAAGCAGTAACATGCGTGAGGATAAAATTATCAATATTTTATAATTCTAAATTTAGATAGAATTATACTCCAATCCTTTGTTAATAACAATAAATAATAATAATAATAATAATAATTTTAAATCAAGTAGTTAATAATAAGTTCATAAAACTATTGTGGGTCTAAAAATAATGACAACACAAGAATAGGTAAAATTTATTGCGAACGAAAATTCAGGATGGCGCTTTAATGTAATGGGTTAATATATTAGTAAAATTTACTAATTTTTATTCGAGGTTGTACCCTCCAATATTCTTTTAACACCCCAGTTCACCTAATAACCGAACTAGAAATGTTTGAGTCATGTCCAAAGTTGTTAATCGGTAAGATTCGATTAGTAAAATAAATCGAAACAACCCACTTGGCGTCATGAAATGGAGGACACAGTTAATTATATGTCAAAACACATTAAATATAAATAAAAGCATGAAACAAAATAGCTATGTTGAGCTCAAGTGTATGTAGCGTTTATCTATTCTCCAATCAAATCCGACTCAAGATCAAAAGACCTACAAATATAATATGAAAAATGTCAGTAATAAGTGTTATTACTTCAGAAAAATAACTAGTACAAACTGGCAAAATGGGTATTTCATTACCCACGGAAAGTTAAAAAACGTCAAAATTGCCTCACACTAGGCGGTAAATATACATACTTAAACAAGTGTTGGTGCGTATGCACGGCTAATATTCATATTCATACATACAATACTAATGCCCTCCATATTACACCTGTCACGATACTCGAAATGCGAAAAGGAAAGGTCAAGTTAGGGTCACAAATTCTGGAAATGAACTGCGATATGCAGTACCCTTATACTCCACACTACCTCAGGGTTTGAAGGAATACTAGTGTGGTCCATACATCCTCATACACACTCTTAGTCGTAAAAGCTCGCAAACCTTCATATTTATACATATAGGCTTGGGAAAGGATTTAATACTTGAACTTCAGGATTTTATCTTTCGAAACCATCAAATAGTTTCAATCTTGAAGTTTTATTAAACATGTGTAGAAAACACGGCTAAATAACCCAACATCGGAGGGATCCGATAAAACCTTGTCGCTGCTGTCCTACGTCTAAAATGTGTTTAAACTTGACATGCAGGGAGTCAAGCGAGAGATCAAGTAAAGGGAGAGTCCTACAGACATGGATGAGCAGAGCTTCACATGCTAATTGGTGACCTCACCTGCGATACCTAGCACAAAGATAGAACCGAATAAGAATCGGGTCACATCGGCACACAAAACGAGGTAAAGCCACTACACAAGCTTAATATTTAACATCACTTAATCATCTTAATTAGGTCCTAAGTGAAGTGTTAAACCTTATTAAGTAAATTAAAGTTTTGGTTTCATGTTCACTTAGTAAGTTTTAATCATTTCTAGGGTTTTCAATTGATTGGGCTTACTAGACAATTTTTCAAACGGGCCTGAAAATATCCAAATGGGATGAAATTTGGATGGGCTATCCTTTACACTCTAAGGTTCATAGGTCAATTTTACTATGGCTAGACCATGGGCCAATAAAGGGGAACATGGCCCATTAAGCTAGATCCTTAAGTGTTGGAATAGTGTTCATGAGTTGTGCACAAATTTTATAATTGTTAGTTCATGGGCTAGAAGACTCCAAATGGGCCTGTGTCAATAGGCCTAGTTAACTAACACATGGAGCTTGTGCCCAATAAGAGTTAGGTTAAATTTACTTTGTAAATGAGCGTAAGTGTATTTTGTGGATGACTATATAACAGGCATATGCCTTGTGTTATATTGTCTGTTTAGGCTATGTATTTTGGGGATGACTATGTTACGGGCATATGCCCTAACTATGTGAACCTTGTTTGATTTAGATGTATGTTATAATGGTTGTGCTAGCATGTTTTATCTTTATAATATTATATTTTACTATGGAGTTATAATACTTTGGTGCAAGGCTAACTATCGTCTGCAAGGAACTATATAAACCTTAGAATCTTAGAACATGACGATAAGCTAAGTTAAGTACACAAAATATATTTATCTATAGCTATTTATGTGTTAGAATAACGTGGGTGGGAGGAGCTTACGGTGCACACCACTTAAAGACCCACGTCAAGTCCGAGTATTGGGGTTTGATGCCCTGATACATGATGATGTTGTGTAATTCCTTAACACTTTAATTATTGCTCGCGTAGGGCATGCGGAATAGGTAACCATGACCCTTATTTAAATAGTTACATCATCTTTTATGTAACTAATAAGAAGACATAAACCATTCACTTGAATTAAATAGTGAGAATATGATATACGCAACAACATGCAACCTCAAAACTGTAGTGAAGGTGTGCTTCTTCTATAATTGGGAGTGATCATCACATTTTTAAAGTCACAACTTATAGTCGTAAGGGAGGTTCAACCTCTGATACGACTATTGGTGTTTATATATGATTCCTTTCAGTGTAAGATCTACCTTGTAGTACGAGCTCTACACGCATTCTATAAAACCCAATTCGGTGTCCATCTTAAGCCTAGATGGAGGATTGAGATCCACTTTCATAAAGTCTATACGTGATAGCCCAATGAGTAGCTTCCAAATTACAATATCACAATTTGGTTCATCTCTTCCCGCCGAATTAGGGTGTTACAATTCTCATCTTTTATCTTAAAGAACTATTGTTTCAACCCTAAGTTTGTGAGACTCCTTGAGTATTCAATCATCTTTTCTTTTTCTATTTCCTTTTACTTCTTGTATTCATTATTTTTATTTAAAAATAATATACCAATATTTTTTAAATTAATTTATATATTCTTAATATATATTAATAATAAGTTTTAAATATACCCAGAGTTTGTATATTTGGCTAGTCTAATACCTAACTGCAAAAGGGGGGAAAAAATTCCCAAGTTTTACTCTAAAGAAAGGGTGTACTGCTCTCATGCGTTGAGTCTAAGCGGATGTAACTATTTGGAAGAGGTGCTTATACGGCGTGTCATTACTTACAAGTAGATGCAACTACTTTGGAAAGAGGAACTTTTATGAGATGTGTGATGAGTCTCTTTATGGGATAAACCTCTTGATATATGAAGGTTTTCGACATTTTTAATTTAATTTTCCTTATAAATTATTATCTTTCCCCTAAAATTTTCAATTGCATCATTTTTTTTTCTAAAGATCACCTCACAGTTTATCACTAACATCTTATTAGAAGAAAGAAAAGAATGGTAATGTATTATTTAGATTTAATCATCTGTTTTTTATGATCCATCCATCCTTTTTTCAAAAAAAATTGTCATTATATTTATTTCATGGGGTTTCTCCTTGATAGGATTTTTTAATTAATTTAACTCATGACATTTCTTATCATCTTGGCAAACAATTTCTTCAATTATCTTTTTTGTTTTCTACATCTACTTTTATTTTATTTTTTTTGAAAGTTTAAAATTTTAAGGAATTTTTATATGTTGCTCTTATTAAATTTATGAAGTTTGTTCTATCTAAAATATGAAAAATGTTATTTTCATTTTTATGTATTAATGTTATTAAATTGTTTTTTTCAAATTCCAAACACATTTTATTATCATCTTTATAATCCTTTTTTTAGAAAAAGAAGACTTCTTGAACTATTTTTGTAATTTTTGTTCTTTTATGTTTTAGCTTTTAAATTTATGATATCTGTTCTAACGGACGTTCAAAAATGATTTTTTGTGTATTTGTGTAATTATATTATTTCCATTTAGTTATGTAAAAAAATTATGGTTTTTAAGAATATTTTAAAAACTCAAATGAAGATATTTGTAAATGAATATAATTAATAACTAATCGAAGAAGAAGAAACGAAGACGATATTATCTCATCATCAAATTGTACAAACAAAGGCAAAGAGCAGCTTAGTTTTGGGATCATCGAGACAACTCCACTACACACAACGGCGGCCAGCCATGATCATCCCGCTAGGTAGCTATAAATATAATCCGCCATGCATCTTTCTTTCTCCTCCATGATCATGACCACTAAGACCATGCATTGTAATTACATGATTCAATGATCTTATCACTCGAGCTGGGCATACCAGATGCCTTGGATCTTCACATCTTTTGGGGTCTTGGCACCCAGATCGGTATCCGACGGCTGCACACTCTCGAACACTCCAATGAGCTCCCCAGACTCGGGCTTGCTCTTGGTGACGCTCAGCTTGATGGACCCGGTGGAGGAGGCCGTGTTCTTGATGTTCTCCTTGCTCAGCTCCTCCTCGTCGCCGCGGCCGCCGGCAGGGAGCGCCACGGCATTGTCGTAGCCGGTGGAGCCGCCGCGGCCCTTGGGGTCGAGGAAGGAGGAGCCCCGGTAGGAGGGGACGAGGAACTGGCCGCCGAAGTCGTTGGCCTTGCCGGAGGCGACGAGCTGCTTGATGGTGAAGAGGAAGGGGACGCTCGCCGCCGGGGAGCTGGACGGTGACGGCGGCGTAGTCGATGCCGTCCTTCTCCTCGAACCGGACAGTGCCGTCGGCGCCAACATCGAAGGGGCCCTCGATCTCGTCCAGGGTGTAGGTGAGGCGGGTCATGAGCTTCGTCTTCTGGAACTCGGCGGGGGAGTTCTTGGCCACCCTCCGCCTTGACGGTGAACGACGTCGGCTCCAGGCACAGCTTCTTCATCTCGTACTTGCCGGCCTTGAAGGCGAACCCGTCGGAGCCGCCGTCGATGGACGGGCACTGGTTCGCCGTCCCCGTCCCCTTCACCTCCATGTACGTCTTGCTCTGTATCTCGTCGTACGTCAACCGCTTCGGCACCCCTCCGCGCCCGCACCCTGTTCCATGCATTTGCATGCATGCATAAATTATATTATCTCATCTTCTCCTCCACTCTACAAATCTATAATAGGATATGATAGAAAAATTAAAAAAATTATTATGTTTTATCTGATCATTTAATACAAATAAATTTTTTTGTGGAAAAATGGGATTAAATTGGTCCTGATTGTTCTTGGGACGGAGTAGAGGAAAAGAAATGTATTTTCGAAAGAGGAAAAAAGTTTAATAATTTTAAAAGAATTGAACGGAGGAAGTATATATGTGGTGGGTGAAAATCGGAAACGAGGTTAAATTGCACGAGAAGGGAAGTTAACGGAGATGTGGGCTTACAGACACGACGACGGCAGAGGCAGCGAGGGCGAAGCCGGCGAGCTTAGCAGCCTCTGCGCAGCGCTGGGCGAGGGAGCAGGTGAGGCGGGCGCCGGCGGTCGGGTCGACGCCGAATGCCTTGGAGACGACGGGAGAAGAGCGGAGAGAGGTCGACGGCGACCGGAGCTTGGCCGGGGCCATGAGGGTGGCGGCTGCTTGCAGGGAGGCGGCCATGGTGGTCACTGACTCACTTCCTGAGCTAGGAATTAGCTCTCTCTTCCTCGTTGTTTGTGGATGGAAGAGGAGAGAAGAGTGTGTGATAATGTATGGTGACGGAGAGCAGGGGATATTTGGGGAGGAGGATAAGAGATTTGGATGAGAGAAGGGTTGATTTGATTGGTTGGGAGGGGTTTGTGTGAGCCCCACGTATGCTGACTTGGCACTTCAGTGTGAGCTTCTCGTAAAATGAGTGGCTCATTCATTTTCTCCCTAGCGACATCCAATGACATGTGAGGTTGTGGAGTTGTGGTGGCGAGAAAAATCTCATTGGGGGAATTATTGGGAACAAGTTTTCATTTGTTTTGGGCGGAGGTGGTTGATAATATCTTTTGTTTTCTTTGAATTTTTTTATCGCCTATTTTGTCGGCACGAATAATAATATAAATAAAAAAACATTTTATATGAAATAGGAATTTGACCGGATACAATGACGTGGAAATTTTAAAAATTTCTCTCTTATATTTAATACAGGAAAAATAAAATAAAAATAAAATATCCCTATCAACATGCACATAGACGTGCCTCCCAAATTTTCTTCTAAATTTTTTTATTTTTCATAAAAAATATTACATTGTAAAATTTTTAAATATTCTTACTTTGACTGAAATTAAAAAAAATTAACTAAATTTCAAAATATCTAAACAAAAGAACATTTATGACATCCAAATTTTATATTTTTTTATTCAATTTCAGGATAGCCAAGCAAACCTTAGACTATATTTAGTTAGCATAAAAATAGTGTTAATAACACAAAAATCTTAAATTAGTCAACCTTATTAAAAGGACTATATATCTTATATACTTTATAGAAAATAAGTAAATATTTACTGTATAATATGTTCAAAATAATCATGATTACAATTAATTACATCTTGCATGTGGAAAAAATATTCCACTTTTTTCTTATTAAAAAATATTTTAAAAGGTGAAAAATTAGTTGCACATTGGAGAGCACATAGATGAGCCACTATAAATTACGGGATTCTATCTGAAATAGAAGATCAACAAGTACTTAGGAACCAATCATATCAAACACTGCCTGTCTACAAAATCTAAAAGCGTAAGCATAATTTCCGGTTGTATATCAAAAGAAGGAGCAAAGTGGCATTTCAATTGACCGTGTTCTGCAACATTAGCTCACAAGTGCTACTATTCTGCAGACTATGTACTCCCAGAGAGTACACATGCCATTCCAACTAATTCATGAGTACAGAGTAACCCATTCGTAACTTTATATCGATACTTGGGAACTTATAACACTCCCGAGTTATAGTAAAACACTTGTAACTGAAATTGATTCAGCTCAGACTGGCCTCAGTAATAAGCTAATGCTCATATATTTCATATTTAGTGAGGCTAAAACAATGTCATAATTACAAATAGTTAATCTTGCAATTGAGAGAATGACAGAGAACATCTAAAGGCAATGTTGGGGAATAATCGCCAAGAGATTGACGTTGCAGAGAAAAAAGAATAGCTTTAAGTGGTTTATAATTCAAAAAATCATAGAGGATAAGAGAAACATACCGATTCTATATCTTCTCTCATATGCCTAAGCTTTACATTGAAAATACCAAGCCATTCATCCATGTCTTCAACACAAACAGTTGCTGACTCCAAACCTTGCTGTTACCTACATAATACATTATTTTTTAAAAAAAGAGGGCTAGAAGTAGGTTATTCATAAAGTCAAAACATTATCAAGCCTACGCAAATGCTATGAACCATAACAAAGAACAGTGGCAAGTACATAAGTGCTTTTTCTTTCAAAAACAACTAATATTTGCTGGAAGATCCTAATCAAATGAATAAGAAGGCTAGCAGAAACATAAAAGATCCTCTACACCTGCTAGTTTACCGTAGGCCGAGTTTCACTATTTCTGTTAATCTATTTAGGCAAAATGACAAATACATGGACACCAAACTCACATTCAAAAACAAAACAGACTATTTCAGTGCCACCAACATGCTACTTAAGTGCCACCACCTAAAGGCTTCAGCAGTTAGCACATAAGGGTTATCATGCACCCAATCCACATCCATCCAAGCCTACACAATTAGTATCTGCAGTTTCTGAGGGAAATTGTGTAAAGCATTGTTTTTGCTAGTTGGCAGCCTTTCCTACATAAAATTCCTGCAATCTTCATAATAATAAACTGAAATTTAAGTTCTAACCCCTAGGTAAATTTTACAATGTAATAATATTCACCTCTTCTATCAAAGGCTCACTTTCCAAAATTGCATGCACATTAGCTGCTTCCAAAGCCCGAAGTTCTCGTCTCAATCCCTCAGAAAATGCTTCTGCTTCACCAATTCCCATGACATATCTACATGAATGATGATAACAATCAATTATGCACTTCAACGCTAAGGTTCATGAGATTGCATAGTAAGACCAACTCAAATGGTTAGCTAAAACAAGATTTCAACAAGAGAGATATAATCTCCAAAACAAGATCTTAGAAGGTGAAGAACACTGTCAATATATATAAAACAGAACGTGACAGCAACCTGGTTCTCGATAAATTGCTGGAAAATCATTTTCAAATAGGAAGATCTAATTATCAAACTAATGTCATATTAACAAATTGACTCTCTAGATAGCTGGCATTTGTTCATCAGCAACTATTTATTTCAGTTATATTTTATGTCTTTTCCCTTGTTTTATATCCACAATAGCTGCCCTTAATGGAAATGGGATCAAGTAGCACAGATGCAAAATAAGACTCCA
>JAURVB010002848.1:0-31322 GCA_033002965.1 Piper betle | reverse complement strand
AATGTTAGGCAACCCGCAGCCTGTCATTGCGCAGGTCGAGGGAGACGAAAGGTGTACGTGAGATTGGTCTTGCAGGGCGGCCACAAGGGCATCCCTGGTAAGTAGGCGAAGTCCAAAGAACCACCTCTTTGCCTCTCATATAGATTTCTTCTTTCTTAGACAATGCACCACGACCACTTGTTGTAGTATACCGCCCATGACTCTGTCTGAAGCGTCCGTCACCACTCCAAATGGTTGTTCGAAATCCGGCTTGGTACCTACAAGCGGTTGATGTAGTTGCTCCTATCATCAATCTGTATCCTCCACCATTGATATTTTGTTCCATCAAATTTCTCAATCTTCCTTATCTTGGAACTGTCCGCCATGACTCCCACTCAAATCAAGATCCGATTGAATGAAAATTCCCACAGATGTGTGCCAATTGTTGAGAAAAATCCTCAAAGTTGGAGATCAACAACAGCGAACACAAGATATGGGAAAATAATGCATGAGAAATCAAATAAAACAAAACCAAAAGAGCAAATATTTAACATGGAAAACCCTCATTTTCTCGAGAGTTAAAAACTACGAGACAACAACGAACAATTCACTATGTCAACCAAAGATTATAACCGACAAACATATAGAGATGTACAAGAAGATTACTCACCCAACCTATACTATTGAGATTACAAAATTTCTCTCTCAATAATATAGGTTGGTTGAGTAATCTTCTTGTACATCTCTATATGTTTGTTGGCTGTAATCTTTAGTTAATGTAGTGAATTGTTTGTTGTTGTCCTATGGTTTTTAACTCTCAAGAAAAGGAGGGTTTTCCATCTTAAATCTCTACTCTTGGTTTTTTATTTTATTTCTCAAGCATTATTTCCCATATCTTGTGTTCGCCATTGTTGATCTCCAACTATGGGGATTTTCTCAACAATTGGCGCCATCTGTAGGAACTTTCATTCAACTAAAAATATTAACACTACAGCTCCTCGCCCGCCACCTCACGGCCACCACCGCTCCTCGGCAACCTACCTGCGCCACCACCGCCCAACCATCCACCACCTACACCCACCGCTCTACGCCCACCACCGCCCCGCGCCCACAGAAGTCTCCTGCTAACACCAACCACCTTCACCGTCCTCATAGCCGGCCACCATCTTCTGGCCATGCACTATCGTCATGGCCCCTGTGTCTCTATCCCTACACCCTTGTCCTGCCACTATTGGCCCTTGACTGCCACCAACACAGCCGCCACCGGCCCCGCAACCACTGTCCCCCCTCCACCGCCATCCCCGCCCTCGCTGTCTACGCCACAACCATCGCCCCCACGGCATCCCCTAGACCCTTCCATACCGTCCGAGCACGTATTTTTTGATATTTTGTAAATTTTCGTGGCAAGCTACAATTTGTCACGGAAAAGCCAATTGCCACAGCATTTAGACATGCCAATTGGCTATCTTTCCCCTAGTGTTCGCTTGTTCCATATACAACTTATTTACTGATATTATAAATGGATTATGCACAATTTGTTGGAGCTTTCCACAATGGCTTCCCATGGATTATGATCTTTTACCGGGAATTGTTGACAGTTTAATCTTTTACTTTAAATCAAAAACCTTTTTATTTTGTTGTGTTTATTCGTAATTTTGCTAAGACAATGAAACCTGATGATGTGGCATTTTTTCCTGGTGTATCTCCAATAATGTATTTATTATTATTATTATTATTATTATTATTATTATTATTATTATTTAGTCAAATCTTGTTTGGTAAATTAGTAAATAGATTAAGGCTCGATGTGAGGGTGGCTGATTACCAAAACAGTTATATATATAGCCGTTGCAACGTATATTTGGTTCAATTACAGAATTGAATAATGTTTCACCAAAATTTAAAATTATAAATAAAATATTTTATCAGATATTAACAAATATATTTATCATCAATATTTAATTAAATAGCTTATTTTTAGTAAAAATTAAATTTTAAAAAAATAAAATAAAAAATTTGGGTTCAAATTAAAATAATATAAAGGATAAATCATATCAGAATTGAAAATATAGTATAAAGGATAAAATCATATGGATTTGAAAAGGGCACGTGGTATACTACGTAGGACTTGGTGATAAAATATTTAAAACTATCTGTAGGTTCAAACAAAAACAAAAATAAAGCAAACTTTGTTATACCTTAATTAGTCATAGGTTCAAACAATCTAAAGGCTATTTAACTCATAATGCTAAAGGTCTACCCCTAGCAAAAAACTTTTTACAACTTCTACTGACCTTTGGATCAATGACATCCAACGACTCAAAAAAGTAGCGCATGGACAAAATCTAAGGTAGCTAAGTTTGCCTGTATATGGGCACACAAATACATAATTTTTTATACTCTTAAAGTAAATATTAAATGGTTTTAGCTTTTTTCTAAAGAATAATGGATTATGTTTAAATTTATATCGCATAAGCTAAATAGTGTGAGTTTAAATTTTGTTGAAGGTATATTAAATTTCTCTAATCTATTCCCAATATATAATTTACCCATGTTTTTTTTAGCTTGTACTTTTGAGAGAAGTGGTGAAGCTAAATTAAAATTAATAAAATTGAAATATTAAAGACCACACTTCTTAACTACAAAAAGTTGGTTTTCTCCACATTTTAAAAAAGTAGCATGGATAAAATCTTCACTATGTCAATGTTTGGATTAATAGAAAATGTCTAGATTTTTATGTATATTTAAATATTTTTAAAGGTAAGTATGTATTAATTTTAATATTTTTATCGGCATTAAAAAATGTGAGAAACTTTTTTCCACTTGACCCTTTTCACTACTTTCTCTTGGCCACTTTTTTATTAAAAAATATTTTTTTGGGGTGGATAAAAGTTTAAAAATTAACACATATTCACGTTCAAATTTTCCAAATACTGAAAAAATTTGAAAAAAAAATTCAATAATAAAAATTACTGTGGAGAAGACGTGAAAATTTGTTATTTTTTTTAGTGTGCCTTAATTCATTACAGAAGCGTGACTTTTCCCCACCACTTAAAACCGTGAAGAAAAATTTTACTTTTTGGCACAGTACTTCGTCACGCCCAAAGTTCCCGAGAAACTTATCGTCACCCAAGAGACTTTTGGTCGAATTTCTGAGTCACCTCTGCACTCGGCTCCATGTTCATAATCCCAATATTGATCTTCCCTTCAGCGTCTTTCTTCATCTGCTCCAACCTGCACTCTTGAGTGCAAAATGGCGTCCCCCTGCAATACCCACCGTTGCTACCACATTAGAAATATCAGAAAAGAAAGTAGAGAAGACCAAGAACATGGGTTTTACCTATACATGAAAATATCATGGCCTGCAAGCCGCTTCTTGCATAGGAAGCAGACCTCAAGAAATTGAGCGTATGGGAGAGAAGAATGAACGTGAATGCTGCATGAGGTACATGAGATGTTGCAGCCTTCCATGCCGGCAACAAAAGCCTTATTGCGGGTAGGAGGAGAAGAGGGTGAAGAGGGGGTTCATATATAAAGAGAGATTTGGAGAACTGACTCACAATCTTTGGCCTAGATTCTTGCCGACAAATTGGTTCTGATCACCGGCAACTTTGCTGTTAGCCCTATTTGTTTAGTTGGATTTGATTGGTATGACCCTAAATCAATTGTGTTTTAAGCTAAACGTTTTTTTATTTAGAATTTACTTAACTAGATGCAATGGATCGTTTACTGTTTGGATCTTGGAATCTGATAATTAAATTTATGTTATGTAATAAATGTGGATTTGGACGACGGAATTTTATCGAAATTGATTTACCAAGAAATAGAGTATGGGATACACTACAAAAAATTTATAGGGCGCTTGCTTGTGATATTTTGTGTCTTTTCATTGTTAAAATATAAGATGACAAAAATAACTTAAAAATGTGTTTTATTAAACGTTGTCAAAATATAAAATGGTATAGTTTGTTTTTAAAAACCTTAATCAAACACCAAGAAAAAAAAGTTGACTTCTATTTATTTTTTTTCTAATGCCCGTCTCCCTCCCCTTCCTTCTCAAACATAATTTTATCAGCTTTGTCACTTTTTATAATTGTAACAAATTAAAAAATGCAACAAAATTATCTAGAGATTTTATATAAATTTTTTTATTGCAATCAAACGCCCTATAAGTTTTCTCTATGCTTCAATAAACATAAAATACATTATAAAACCATGACGAAAAATGATATGGCAAAAAGTAGAGAGGCAAAAGTTTTCCCACCATTTTTATATGTGGAGAAAAGTAAAAAATTAATGTATGCTTATTTACAAACACAATGATAATATTAAATTCCTTTTCCATGCTTAGACTAGCCATATAAAAACTGTCGTGAAGTGTAGCGAAAAGCGAAACTTTTCTCCATTATTTTTTTTGGGAGAAGGGGAGAAAAGTTGGGTTTTTTTTTGTAGTGATAGTTGGATTGTTATTCTCTAATGTAGCAAAAAACTGTGCAAATGTTCATAAATATTAAGCAAAAAATTGCATGTGATGAACCTTGATCTATCAGATCATTTTATGATTTGAACCAAAATAAGGTTCATTAATATACTATTTACCATGATTATGAAATCGAAATTGACGAAAACTAATTGGATTTGATTTTGTCGGTTATGGTACTTGGCACTAATCAACCATACTAGATGCCCTACATATATTTGTTATGTCCACGTGTAATAAAGTATTTACGATTGAGATGGACCATAGTTTAAAAACTAGTGAATTGGACTCAAGTCATTAGACTTTTGAGTGGAGTAGATTCGGAGTTAACTCCAAACCGACTCGTAGTCATTTATAATAATTTTTTTAATTTATGAAGCATAAATATATATTAAATTATGGGATGTTGCTCTCTTTGACATTTAAAATTGATAAATATATTATTATGTTAATTTAAATTATTGATTCAACTAAATTAAAAACAATATATTTTTCAATCCTTTTTTACTTGACTCGACAAAGACTCAAGAAGACTTGCAAAGTCAATCATAAAATTTATTAACAATGAGTCATTTATGGACTTTAATTGGAGAATTTATAAAGTAAAGTCGATTCAGAGTTTTTTGACTTAAAAAAGAGTTTTAAAATTATAAGCTAAACTAGTACTTTACCAAAATGAATGGAAATTGTGAATATGTTTCATATTTTACTGACCATGTGTTCCCTAATTGAGACGGTATGGTTCAAATCCAAAATAGTTGTCACTAGTGATTTTTCTTGTGTTACTCAACTTTTTGCTTATACTTTATATATCAGTTTAAATTAATACGTAGGACAATGAAAATAAATAAACATACCCAAGAATAAAGTAATAGTACTAATTAATAAATTGTTTGGTCATGCTCCGGTTGTCAACAAACCCATCCTTAAATTTGGAATATATTTGACATTTTAAAATACCTAGTTTGTAACTTATATTTGTTAATCTACATCTCCAAGTCCCACAATTTTAGAAGTATTACTATTTAGAAGTATCACTATTTCTTATCTTCATTATACCCAAATTCGAAGTTTCATAAATAATAAAGAAATTTTTAATTGGAGTTGCATGAAATGATGCTCCCGAGTCAACTACCCAATTAGCATCACAACCACTAATCAAACAACCATTCTTATAATAAAAAAATCACCAAGTCATCATGCACAACATTAGTATCATTTTCTCTTTGATCCTTATTATCCTTATTTTTTATGTCTTTCTTGAACTTTTAACAATTTTTTTTAATATAACCTATCTGTCATAAAAATAATATTTCAAGTTTTTCTTGGATTTAAACCTTCCTCAATTATTATCCCTTATGTTTGTGCCTCTATTACTTGATCTACTTCTTTCTCTTGTTTCTTCTGACACTAATGTATGACCCTAAAGTTGGTAGATTAACATAATAGTACTAATAGTTAAAACTATGATTTTAAATACTGTAGGTACCAGCTGATCCAGCCTAATATACCATTTATCCTTTTTAAATTTGGTACAATTTATGTCTTCGTATCATTTTACTTTAATTATATTTTATTCATACCTAAGATTTAATCCGATATTTTCTCAAAACCCAATTTTTTATTGAAAATGATATTATTTTAACCGGTATTAATTAAATATTAATCACAAAGAAATTAATATCTTAAAAATATTTTATTTATAATTTTATAATTTACTTGGATTTGATTTGGCCGAACTGAACCAAACAAAGCTTGTACTTGATATCAATTGGATACTTAGACAGGGTATAAAATAAATATAATTATATATGTATGCGCCCATTGGTTTACAATTCAAACCACTTAGAATATATGGACACTCCCTATTACATATAAAATTTTTTGACAAGACATTAAAAATTTCATTGCAAGATCTAATATGTTGCTTGGTTCGGACAAATTGGGCGACAGCAGAGGGCCTCACGGCCATTTGGGCCTCTCCTAGTGGCTGGCCGGTCCATTTTGTTGAAACAATTTCCAATAAACAATTGCTTTATTTTTTAATAAGAAGGGAACCTACCTGTTTGAAGATTTGTGGTTTGATCAAAGTCACCAATTTTCATACCTAGGATTATGCTCATGTGGTTTTGACTCATGGGTAATATTGTATTCTTGTTAATGAAAGCAATCACCTTTCATTATTGTAGAGATGGAATCAATTAAGATATAATAATTTTGTGGGCTTTATTTTTTATCAACAAAACTTCAAAGTTGCTCGGAGCTTTGCCCAACTTTTGAAAAACAATGGCTACAAATATAGTGTGTAAAGGTGGGTGAGTAAAAGGAAGACTTTGAAAAAGAAGAGCTATTATGTACATTTGAAACAAAGTATATGTCATAATCTGTTCTTTTAGGGCTTCATATCTAATGAATGACAAATCACATAGAAGGAGATATGCAATTCATAAGCCAACTTGGCCTAGGATTCTATTGTGCCTTTTGTGACTCAATTAACATGCATATATTAAGTAGAAAGTAGAGATCAATGAGAATTATTGAGGTAAAAGGGGATAACTTTATTGAAATTAGATGCTAATTAAGTGCTTCTTTGATGCACTCATTGATCAAAATTTACCCTCATCTAGACGAAGGCAATAGTGACAAAGTGTATACAATAAGTTTAATTTATTGGATTTGAAAATCAAGAAAGCGCGAGCCAATATTTTTTTGGAAGGGAATTGAGGAATTTACTTCGTGGAGGGGCATAGGCTCCCTCTAAAGTATTGTTGTGAAATAAGTCTGAACCAGGTAAACTAAGGTTAAATAACTCTGATTGAAAGTATTCCATATAAAAAATATTAGTTCATTTTTAGAATTAGATAACTTGTTCGAGTTAGGATGAATCAGTTTACAACCATTGGAATTTAACATAGTTGTTATCTTTAATTAATTTTAAACGGCTTTAACTTACTTGTTATCTTCAATTAATGGATAATTAATAATCTACAACTATTGTTATAAAGAATAAGTGCAATAAGAGTGATCATTAATAGGTTTGTCTTTTTCAAGGCATTAAACTAATTAATTGGCTTTTGATTTACAGAGCTTTTGCAATTGATTAAATGCCCTTTATTTTGTGAACTTCTAAAAGTAGGTACCTTTAGATTCATATATTTTGTTGATATTATGGAATAATTATTATTTATAAAATATACTAATTTCTATGAAGATAATTTAAATGACTTTGTTATATCTTTTAAATATTGTGGAGAGATGTTATATGTATTGTTAAATTATTAAGTTATTGATCCTTGTTTAACTCAATCCATATATAGAGATTTAAACATTGGACATCAAACTTCAAAATGTTCAAGGGTACATATGTTTCATTGTTAATATACTGTATCTATTAACTAATTC
Source organism: Piper betle (assembly GCA_033002965.1). Classification (NCBI taxonomy): domain Eukaryota; kingdom Viridiplantae; phylum Streptophyta; class Magnoliopsida; order Piperales; family Piperaceae; genus Piper; species Piper betle. The sequence continues at coordinate 23,461 of JAURVB010002848.1, read as the reverse complement.
AAAATAAGTCACGAATCACTAATAAACCGGTTTGAATAGGTCCAAAAGAATGACAGTGTTGGTAGGGCATAGGAATCAGTTGATTATAGCAAACATTTTGAGCTATAACTAAAAAATAATATTATTTTAAAGCTTATTCATCATTACCAATGTTTTTATTTTGAAGCTAAAGATTATAACTTGTATTTATTATCACCGTTGCTTTAAAAGAATAAGATTTTTATGAGTGTTTTTTACCATTAATAAAAAATAATAAAATTTGGTCACGATTGATACGAAAATTTTAAAAATGGTTGAAAATTTAGCTGCTTTTTAAAGAAAAATTTGAAATCTTGACGTCCATGATATTTTCCCCAAAAAAATTTCAATGCATCTCTCTCACAAATCCAAAATGATATTGGGCCTTTATTTGTGGTTTCCAGCTTCTCCTCACAGCCCTTGGGCCCAATTTCATGCATATTGGTTGCTTGTGGTTCCAGAACATCATGAACTGTTAGGGTTAAATCAAATTTGATTGAGCTTTCATTCTACTAGACAACTTGATCTACTGAATGTATTTGAATTATAATTTATTATAACTCGAAATCTCGTACTACTATTATTGAACATCCAGAAAAAATGTAAAGTTCTCGTTTACTTTTTCTGCTATTTGTTCTTATCTTTAGCTCAAAATTCAAGCATGAAAGATAAAAAACAATTATATAAACCTCCATAAAATTCATTAATCAAGACTTAAGTAAGGTTTCAAACTAATTTGATAATAGCAACAAAAAAAAACCCAACAAAATATTACAAAAAACATATTTATTTGTTGTTGTCCATTTTCGTATATATTTCATAATTTCACTAACTCTCGGCTTTTAAGCTCTCAATTCTCATCAACTTGATAACATGCATTGCAAACACATGTGATGTAAGGTAATGTCATTCATATTTACACCACTTAGGAAGTATGCGAATGTCCACACTTAGCCGCGAATTACCTAAAATTCGACTTAAACCTAACAATTTAGTATTGTTTTGTTTGTTTTTTTTTTTTTTTGTCTTAATTAAGAGAGGTAAACATGAACACTCCCACTCATCACCGAGTGACAACTCGGGCAGACTCGTGCCACCGAGTGGCACTCGGAGCACAGGCCGAGGTGCCGGCACGGCAGCGCCACCACGCACGCCGCCCGCCGCCGGCGGCTTTTGCACGCCGGCGACGGCGCCAGCGACGCCTCCGCTGTCGATGACACCGCATCCCCTGCCACCGGCGCCTCCCTACCAGCCGCCGCCCGCCGTAGCTGGGCCTGCAGAGCGGCGGCGGCGGCCTCCTGTGACCGGGCCCGGGCCCGCCACCCCTCCGCTGCGGCGGCCAGGCCCGCCGCTCGCCGCTCGAGCTCCGCCCCCCGCCGCGCCGCCGTCTCCGCCTCCGCCTCCTTCTTCCTCAACCTCCCCGCCGCCGCCGACAGCAGCCCCTGGAACTGCCGCTGGCCGTGCTCCGCCACCGCTCGCCGGAGCTCGTTCACCTGCAGCCGACAGCAAACCAGAGCGCAGAGCTTTATCGCCTCCGGAGAAGAAGAAAAGATGAAATCTTTGGCGGTTTGGTACTCACCTGGGATTGAAGAAACCAATCGATCTCATGGATTCCCTCCGATATGATGGAAGAGGTTGAAGACGAGTTGGAAAGGCTTGATCTTAGTTCATGGAATTGGCGAAGCGGCTCTTCCTGCGGTCGCTGCCGGTTGCTGTGGAGCTCGGCCAAGGTCACGAGCTGGGTTGTTGGCATCTCTGGCGGCGCCGCCGGAGCATCCATTTGCGCCCAGCAATGCCATTTCGGATTGGTCTCACCATCGAACGCCGCCGGCCGGCTGTCCCCGGCGGCGAGGTTGGATGGGTATTGAGCTTGGACGGCCATGTTTGAGCAGCGAAGGTGAGAAGGAGGTGATGGGTAGGTGTGTTATAGTAGCATGCAGGCTTGCAGCGCAAGCTCAATTGGGTACCTCTTCAATCACTTGCCCCATCTTCTTCTCATCTATATATATGTGAAGTCATATGAATCCACGTTTGAGAAACTATGCACCTTTCTCTGGGGCTCTCCTATTCAAATACTATTGGTATTGGTTAGAATGTATTTATGCGTGAGAGTGGAATGGTTAGAGGTAGGGAGCCAGATTAGGGGTGGGAAGAAAATGGAGTTGGATTGTGACCTGTAGCTGTGATTTTTATAAGAGTTTCTAGCTTGGACGTCTGGAGATGAAAGCACGGGAGAGACAAAAGATGACACTGTAAACAAGAACAGGATGATGTATTGGAGAAACTTCACACCTTTTTTTTCTTTCTTGTCTATTCAGGTGTGGTTGGTTTTTGTTTATAGTTTTGTACTTTATAGTTTATAACAACAAACGACTTATGATCATAGATTTTAATCTTGGATTTTTGTTTAGAATGTTGTAGAAGAGATGGATTAGGCGCAAAGTTGTGAGCTGTCTAACCAATCTCAATACAGTGGATGGCCAAAACAAGGCTTTCCTTCCATTAGTGATTGATGTCAATGTTACAAGATGAGGTTTAAATGTCAATTGAATTGTCACCATTTCTTTGTGATCTTCTAAGCTTGATCATGAGATCTACATGTCGACCCCATTTTTGTGACGAAGAGTCGGAGGAAAAATGGGAAACACAAGTTCCTAAGAAAGGATTAGATGGGAAGATGGCGCTAAGAAAGGGATAAGATTTGAGTTTGGTTGTTGGAAAGGCTTTCTTAACGCAATTTTTTCTTTTTGTATATAGTGACCCTACTTGGGCGGTGACTTCAATACTCTCCAACCCATCAGAAACGCCATTGTCTACGGCAGATTGCATGCCCCTTCCCTTTCCACAACGGCTCTGCATTCTACCAATCTTTTTTGTACTTTTCATTCCAGGTAAGCAAAGTAAACTAGAATCAATGGTTGTTTACAAACTTATATCAATTTTTTTTTGTTGGTGTAAATTGTGATGTATATGTGAGTATCAGAAATGGGTATAAGATGCTCTTTGAATCTTTGATCATGTGTGAATATAACTGAAGTTCAAAGGTTCATGAACTCAACAGCATGTGGTCCGGTCATTAACCAGATATATGGTGATTCCAGCAGCTACTTGTTTCTTGGTTAGATCAGCTACATGGAAAAAATTGGATATTTTATGGTGATGTATTTCTTCAAAACATGTGAGGTTCTTCACTCTTTCAGCTGTCCTTTTTTTCCTGGGTCACAAACAAATGGCCCATGTCAGACCACATTTTGTAGCTCTCTAGACCGTCTGCTTTATTGATGAAATCAATTCATATCTAGTACACCTTCTGTCACTTGCTGGTTTATATTGTTGGACCCATGTGTTCCTTTTTATGCTACCTTGTCTTCCATGTAATTTGAGTACTTTTCACTTTGCTTGGAATGGGGTGAGGAGGTGAGATCTCTTGCCTTGATTCTCATCTATCCTGTGCACTCAGTCCAACATTTCATCCACCACCTAACTAATAGTAATGGTAAAGATTTTATCGGCACTTACCTAAATAATGTTACTGGGAGCTATCTTTTGTTGATGCTCCTTATCAAGAGTATATAGCGAATGCTGGCGGAGTGAATTTTGGGTGATGAATGGAATGAAGAAGCACTTTCAATCACTAGTACTTTTTATTTGTAAGATGATGAAAACAATGTCCCCTTCAGTCACTAATAGGTCATTCAGTGAGTAACCTTCAGCAAAAAATAAAACTTGGGTAGCTGTAAAATTTTGGGAGTCCACATTTGTGAATACAAACACCACCTTTGTATCAATATCAACATTCTTATGATTTATTGTCTGTATTAATCAGCTGCAGGTTGATGACAAGGTACCAACCACCAAGTGCACCAGAACTGGGAAATGTCAATTATCTTTCACAGAAGCCAAAGAGTGAGCAATTTCATGAACTGTCGTATAGCAGTCACTTGCATTTTGCATTTACTCCAGACTGATTTCTGGGCTGTTCATGAAACTAAAATATATGGTAAGTGAGTCACAGTTCTCACGTTTTCTGTGGTGCAAGTTCATAGAAGGGGCCTCTGATCTTGTAGCAGGTATTGATTGAATCAATGGACCATGTCCTTATTTGCCTTGCATATTTATTTCACCTCCTCTGATCCCTTTCAGATCATGCAACTTTCTACTGACCAGTATCGGTACAAATTTATTAGATTTACAGTTAATATCAACTCATCTTCACCTTCCATGGTTGTCTGATAACTCGACTTAAACAGGGTCATTTTAGCACCTAGGCACGCCCCAAGATATGTATAGAAGTCTGGCAAAATGGGAATCTAGAATGAGGGAAGAGTCAAAAAGATTAAAAAAATTGTTTGTTCATACTCATTAAAGTCTGTCTGAATGTGCTGCATCAGCACTCAAAGCCAAGAACAATAACAACAATGGTGCAGAGCACATCACCCACCAAATTTTGTTGAATTTAGCTCCACCTCCACTGTAATGCTGTGCAATACTTTCGTATATCAATCTCACCATTCAAGTCATCTATTCACCCCTCTCAATTTCTCCAAGTCTCTCTCATGGCTGGGGACCAGCAAAGCAATCACCCCCTCAAGATTCCCACCATTCCTGCCTTCTTGTCTATCAGATTGATCCCTTGTGAATCATATCCCTTGCGTACACACTATGTAGACAACAGAAGAGGTGACCCACCTTCCTCAATGGAGCCAAGAGTTTATTTCTTCTTTCTTGATCTCTTCTATCAGACGAGAAAGAAAAATACATAGGAGAAAGTCACCTGGTAGTTCCCAGAGAAAATTTTCAAGAACCAAATGCATTAAAAGGAAAGTAACTTTGAAATCTTAGCCAATTTTTCAAGTGGGTTTCTTCCTAATTGGGCAAATCAATATACTTTGCTAGTTTTTGAAAGCTTTAGCATCAACTTCACCTCTCTTCTTTGAAAATTATTTTTAGCCACTTTGCACTTCATATGCCCTGATTCGAGTCAAATTTTGAGACATAAAAACATTGTACATATTGTAAATATTGGAGAAAAATCAAGAGTGGTCATGTTTGGTATGCTTTTGTGATCTGTTTTTCCTTCTCTCCTTTCCTTCCCTTGTTGCATTGCTAGAGTACAACTACAGCACCAAGGAGGAGGTCACCACTACTCCCCACCGACTAAATAATTGTTGCCAGATTTGAATCTGATCTGAGATAAGAACAAATACTGAGTTTGCTTGTTGTATGGGGCAAGATGCAACACATTAGTCCCAATTCGCGTGATGGCATGTCCCTTCCCATGATAGTGATAATCAAAGCAACCCTCTTCAATCTCTTAAAAGTTCTCACCATCTTCCTCTTTGGATATGTGTTTGAAAAGATTGGAGAGGAGAAAAAAGGCGAAGCGAAACTTACCCATGTTTTCTCTATATACAAGTATTGTCTTCCTTACTCTTTCTTTCTGTTTTTTCAACTTGTATCATCTTTACAGAGTTTACAATATTGGTGACAAGAACATGAAGGAAGGAACCCATGAACTGCAAGAGGCGACAAGTAGTATTGGTTGTTCAACTTTGACAAAAGATTAAAGAAGAATCATTCTTTTCTCCACCGACATTGAGCTAGCTCTCACCAATCTTTTATCTTCAACGATCACAGTTTTTTTAATGATAACTATGAACAAACCATTATTAATTAGGTCATTGATGCTTGTTTTATACTGTTGTGAGTTGTGACTTTATATGATCTTGTTTCTGTCTAGTCATGAATTAACATTAAACAGATTAAAGTCAACAAGGTTTTCATTGTTAATGCAACCTTCATCGTCGCCAACGCAACATAATAAAGAAGAAATCAGCTGTCATGAAAGGGCCAAGGCCTAGCAAGAACAGTGGCAGGATTCCTTTCCTTTGCCTCCACGTTGTCTACTCTCTAAAGTCTATAATCGTTTGATGCTCACAATGAATTCTTCATCTTATTTATGTTACTGAAATAAAATTGACTTTCAAGTAAATAATAGAAGAAAAAAGAGTAAATAATTGAAGGAGTAAATTATATTATCACTTGCATCCCTCCTTGTTACCATGGAGAAGGCTTCCATATTAATCGTAACATGGTAAACAAAGAATTACTTGGGAGTATTTTACCACTCTAATCACATAGTATATTCATACATGTCAATTATTTTTCATATAGGAAATCTCTATTTGAAATCTAACCCCATTGACAGGGCAGACATCACAAACATATGATAGGACTTTGTAATATAGGAACAACTCCATTGATTATATATATGCTCAACTATATGAAATGCATTGAGAATGATGTTAGGACCCAAGATATGTGGCGTTAGAGCTTACCCTGCACACCAAAGTTGAAAGGCTTAATGACTGGTTAAGAATATTATAGAAATATTACAGCATAAGCAAGGTGGATTAGGATGTAAAGATTGGAATCTCTTGCTTGGTTTCATTTGCATTATTTGGATTAGTGGAGAACAAAATTATGTCCAAGTTATGCGTCAATGACGTCAATTATCGGATTAATTGGGATTAGAACGCCATGCTTGAATTTGTCATATATATATATGTAGTGGGTTTTATTTTATTTGGGTCTGGTTAGGAGCTCTCAATTCATTAGTAATTAATGAAGATGGTTGATTCAATTAATTAGATCAATTAGGTCTGCATCACAAGCCCTGTTTATGAGACATGAAAAATTATTGTATCAAAAGTGATTAGTGCTCTTGGATCAGGCAGTGGGGCAAGCTTCGTTGTGAGAGTATAACCTATGCAGCATGTTGCCATCATTGGTTGACCAAATTAATTGATCATTAATATTTATGCATAATCAAATTTACATGAAATAATAATCAGCCTTATTGTGCAATTACCCAAGTACTAGGGTTTCATCCTTATTTACTTAGAGTGAAGAAAGATTGGCTAGGTTAATTATTGCTTATACATGAGCTATCGATATAATCGATCAATCCCAACTAATTAATCACCTACATAAACTAGAAAAAATTAGTCGGCGAGAGATACACATGTATCCCATGACTAAGGATTTGAGATGAAATTAAGTTAATTAATTCTAGGTGTTTTGTAGAAATTTTATTGTGTTAGGAAAAATGACAAATTTTTGTTAGTCAAGGATGTCTCTTATACTTATGCCAACCAAATTAATTCTTCTATTTGAGTTTGTGACCGGCAATGCAAAAAATTGAGGACAATGATATGACAAACAATTATAAATATAACAGATGGTAGACATCCTTCTTTTAATATTTAATCAAGTATGGACCAACTAATAAAATAAATATAATGTTAGCTGTTTAAATACATTATTATTACTGATATTCATATCATCTTGACTAATTATTTTATATGATAATGTAACTGGATTTGGTCATTTCTTATTGTTTAGAGTAATCCTCTTGGTATGTTTCTCAACCAATATTATTGACTAGGCTCTCTTAATTACAAATAAAAGTCTGGTTATAAGGGAGACACTTTATATTAGCATAGACCATGTCCTACTTGGGTAGCAATACTTATATAGTTTACAAAATTATTTAAAGGGAATCACTGTATCATTTATGCAACCAAATGCTAATTCATTAATTTCAAAGATTTTTATTTTACAACATGAAATGATTATTGAAGGGAAGCATGTTGTTGATTTCTTTGGGCCTTGGAAGTTAAGTTAGGCTAGGGCTCTATATATACAATGAGCCCAATAAAATTAGGTCCTATCACATAGAATTTAGGGCTTCAATAAGAGTTGGTTGGAAGAGACCACCACCTAATCAGTCCCTTTGTAATGCTTGATTGTACTGCAGTAGATATTTATTTTTCATACTCTTATCTGTTAAATATTTATTTTTGAGGAATATTTATACAATAATATCAATTGTTGTTTATACTAATTTTTCTCTAAGATCATTACATAAATTTGCCATCATGACTCATCAGACAAATGCAGGTCTTTTTAGTTACAATTTGTGGAGTTTTAAGATCCCTAATTTTTGTGTTATTTAGCCGGCCAGGCTAATCCTCGAAGGTTTTTTAAAACTGTTTTGAAAGAGACCCTGACATGTTTAAAAGTTTTGGTGCTTCTTTATATCCTGCATTTTGTTTTACAGACTCGATAACTCATGTATATTTTATGATATAAACACGACAGTTCTTTGTTTGTTAATTTCCATTGCTTGATTTATCATGAGTTATGTGTCATGATTTGATATATAGGTTGTGTGTTTACATCATTTTATCCATTTTTTCTACAAAATGAATAATAAAAAATATAATAATAGGTTAAAAATAGAGACGGTAATTACAAAAAGTAGGTAGATCCATTTCTCAAATCTAATTAGGGTAGATCCATTTCTAAAGTAATTGGTTCACTACAAAAAGAAGTTTTAATGTCATCTAATTCTCATGGATCTTTCTTCTTGTTAACCATTCATATCTCATCATGCAACATGATTAATTGTATCCTAAAAATAAGAATACCCACCTCTGGTCCAAACAAAATTTTAGGATTGATCACATATTAAAAGAATATTGCAAAAAATATTTAAACAAAATTTTAATGAGAAAATACATAAAAATAAATTACTTTGACAAATGAGCTATCAAACAATATATCCTATTTTTGGACTTCTTAAACCAATGACCACCGGTAAAAAAATAAAGGCTCATTTATCACGTACAATCGTAGGACAAATGGGCCATAGCCTAGCACTAGGGGTGGGCATCGGTCGGACAGACATCGGACAAATTATTGTTCGCGTCCGTCTGGAATTTTGTCGGACAAAATTTGTCCGACCGACTTCGGACATCAAATTATCCGTCGGGCCCAAGCAGTATCCGCGGACAGTCCGAAACCCTCTGCGCCGCCGCCTACCGCCGCGCTTTGCATTGCCAGCGAACCTCCGCTGGAACCGTTGGAATCGGCTCGGCGAGCCTAACCCATTTACGACGTCGACGTGCTTGGCGGAGGTGGCGGCTCGCCGGAAAATGGTTAAACAGAGGCGGTCGGTGGTGGGTGACTAGATCCGGCCGACCTGGGCGGCGATGGGCTCCGCTCTTGTCGGGGAAGGCCGTGGGAGGGTTGGCAATGTCAAAGCGGTGACTAGACGGCCGCGGCGACGGTCGTCGGCGGCAGAATCGACGACGCGAGCAGAGGGTAATCGGCGGCAGAATCGATGACGAGCGGCGATTCCGGCGTCGTGGAGGCCGGGCGATGGCAGGGGCGCTCGGGGCATCACGGCAACGCCGCGGCGGGGCTTGGCGGCGACGATCGTCAGCAGGGCGACATCGGCGGCGGCGGCAACCACGACAAGGGGGCGGCGCGGCATGGACGGGGAAGAGAAAATGGGTCGAGGGTTTGATTGATGGTAATATCGTAAATAAGACTTGACTACGCTCATGTCTCGAGTCAATAATAATAACTAACTCGGAATAAATCTTTAAAAAAATCCATAAAATCAGAAAAAATCCCATAAAATAAAATAAACACTACAACATCATAATGACATTCTATAACTAACAACCCACCCAAATTCCCCGTAACGCGTCCTAACGTGGTAAACGGCCTAAACTAATTCCACGATCAACTATATATAAAATAAAAAAATAATTGGCATACTCTCATATATTCTGATAACTCATTCTTTTCTGTTGTATTCATGATGTTATCATCATATACTTGGGTACACATGACCCTCATGGCTCATACACCCGACCAGCGTCGACTCAGTACACGTATTCTAAAACATACTCGACTTGAACCGACGATTGAACCGATCAGTTCATAAGCATAAAACCCTGACTCAGATCACTGGTTTTACATTATGTTTATAATGTGATATATTTTTTTCGAAGATGGATCATACAAGTTTATTATTAAATGTAACTGAACAAAGTAGAGGTGAAAATGATAGCAAAAATTCGATTGCTAAAGAAGGAGAATATATAAACAGTACATTATTAAAAAAGAGAAAAATAACATCCGGTGTATGCGCCTATTTTGATAGAAAATATTAGAAGAATGGAACATCTCCTATTTGTCGTTATTGTGAAAAGAAGTTTGAGGGAACTGAAAGTTATGCAACTACTCATTTATAGAGGCATATTGAAGGGAAATATCCTAATTTTAAAATAAAGAGGATATAAAACATGAGTAATTAACTTTTTATATTTTTTTAATGTAGGTGAGCTAGATGAAGAATCAATTATTACAATATTTTATCTTTGAAGTATATGCAATATTGGACTATATTTTGATGTCAATGATTATTTTAAAGTTTCTATACGTAGATTATTTTTTGTTTGACTTTAAAAATTTAGAGCATGTTAACTAAATTGTAAGTGGTTTGATATGATTATTAATGTGAATGTATAGTTCTAAATTCCTAAATATAAGAGTGACTTTTATCCTTTTTATATGTATGTCATTTTTGGATATTTAAGATATTAAATATCAATTTTATGTATAAACTTAATTAATTTTACTGTATATTTATATTTTAAAATTTTCATAAACTATAATATTAGTCTTACAAATGTTGAAAATATTATATTATTGATATAAAATATCGGACACTCGGTCGGTCGTTCGGTCGGACAAAAAAATATCCATGTTTGGTTTGTTTTAATTCGGTCAAATTCGGTCGGTCAAATTCGGTCGGACGTGCTTCAGACATCGGACAGACGGACAAATTCGGACGTCCACGCCCACCCCTACGGCTAGCACTTTGTTATAGCTTTACCTTGGACTTGCCCACAAGTACAACACACCTAGTAGCAAAATTTGTCACAACATTTGCCATGGAGGCTCATGTCATATATATATATATATATATATATATATATATCATATATATATACCTACTCTTATAGATAAAACAATGATAAAGTCTCGAAATGTTTACAATATAAACTATATGAACCTCCATCATGACCACTAATTTTTTAACTAATAATTAAAATTAAAGAGTTAAGATGGGTAGTTCCATCAATAATTACCCAATATTAACCGCTAAATAAAAAATTAACGACTATGATTGGGGTTTACAATATTTACAAATAAAATAAAGTTCACACCTTATCATTTCTGCTTTTATATAAATATTAGTAGCATGGGTAAAAATCTTGATGGTATTATACAATTTTAAAAAAGAATTGTGTACCTTGGAAAAAAAAAAGAATTGTGCAAATAATAATGGCTTTTTTATCCCAAAGCAATAATAGTCACTTTGTTTTCCCATGTAATAATAATAACTAGCTAAAGACTAGTACTGAGAGCGAAAAATATTTGAAACTTATTAATATTATCTATTAAGAATATAGAAAATTAATTTTTAAATTATTACTATTTTATTTTAAATAAAAATAATTAATATTTATTTTTAACAAAAAAATAGTTGTATGCAAATATTAAAGTAATTTTAATTTTAATAAGTAAAAAATTATAATAACTAAATAGAATTTATTTTTTAAAAGATTTTTTATTAGAATGGAATTATACTCTAAGTTTATTTAATAATAAACAACAATATATAAATAAATAAATATATAAAATCTGTAAAAATCTAAATTAAGTATATATTATTAAGTAACAAACTTTAATTTGATTGTATAATTATAAATATATAATTTGATTGTATAATTATAAATATATTTAAAATTTTTAATATTTTGTAATTCCTAATTTAGGTAGAATTATAGAGTCCAAAGCTTTTTTAATAAATAATAATAATAATAATAATAATAATAATAATAATAATAATTCTAAAGTAAGTAACTATCAAAGGGTTCATACAATTATTCTAGAGCTAGAATCAACAAAGACTCGAAAAAGGCTGAAATGTGATAAGAGCAAAAATAAAAATAAAACAAGCACTTTAATGTAAAGGGTTTGATAAAGGCATACCCCAAAATTGCCTTTAGACTATGGCATGTGGGCTGCCTTTATCCATTTTTTTTTCTTTAGAAAAATAACTGTCACTGGATTTCTCGATCAATTATCAGTTCTAAGGTAATAAAATTACATGTTTAGCACTCTTGTCATTTCTTATATTTCTTACATTCGAATCACCAAAGAGTTGATTCAGGTGACGTTTTGAAGAGTCGGAGAAGAAAAAAGTAGGGGCCATTACTAACTTACAGTACCAATTTGCTATATGTTGGAGCCACCACCCTCCCCCACGATGTACTACCAGGCCAAGGACGATGTGCTACCACCTTGCTCGCATGCATGCTCATCTTGATATAGTTTACTTACCCTTCGCGGCTGCTGTGGTGGGCGGACTGGTCACTAACAATATTGACGAAACAGTAAGCACATAATGTAATAAACCCCTCTCAAATATTTATACATTTGTTTGTGTTTATTTGTGTATCGACAATATCGTTGCCTGGTTCCACGTTTGGAGCGTTGGATCCAGTGGTTGTGCTCGAGTGCTTGTGGGATGTTCCAAAGTTGTTAGATTTACAGTAAAAAAAAATTGCAATTGAGGTATTCATACTTAATAAGTTAAACGACAAAAACAAATGCTCAAATAGAATCATGATAGAGCCTAACACCTGTATTGAATCGCCACCAAATCAGTGTGGCTGTCTGATTATGTCAATGAAAAGTTAAACTTTGGAAGAACAAGATGTTGTGCCCAATGGGGTTAATTTCCATTAAAGATAACAAGTTCACTTTGAAAACTTTTATCAAAATGACCAGTGTAAAAATAATTGTACTAAAAAAATATTCTAAGATAAAATTTCCAGGAAAATGTGGTGGGATATACTAATCCACTTAAAACAAACTCCTAAACAGAATTTATGTAGTGAGATATACTAGTCCACTTAAAATCAACTCCTAAACAGAATTTTACTAAGACAAGTAATTTTAATAGTTCAATTATTAACAATAACTATACCCGACAAAAACTAATAAATAGGCATAAAGAGAACACTAAATCTTAACAAGGTTTGGTCAATTATGCCTATGTCCTCAGTCACTACTAAATAATATTCCACTAATAAAGAAAAATTACAAAGTGAGAGAAATAATAAATTGCCAATGGAAAAAGAAGGACAATTTTGGAATGATTTGAAATAAGGGGGAGGAGTCTTTTTATATGAAGAGAACCTCTCCCAAACCCATAAAATTTTAGATGTGGGATTTTGGCATATAACAATTCTCCACCTTGACAAAATTTTGTGCAATTCTCTTACAAATCTAACTTTTAGTAATGTCTACGAACTCCATCTTTCAATTTGTAATAATAATGACTAAGTCTAAACAATGTTTAAACTTGACTGTAATTACCACTTTTGTCATCATATCAGTAGGATTCTCAGTAGTCCGAATCTTCTAGATTATGACTCCACCTTTTTCTAGAATTGCTAGTACAAAATGATATCGAACATCTATGTGCTTCGTCCTTGCATGGTAAACCTGATTCTTTGCTAAATGAATAATATTCTGACTATCACAGTGCACTTTGATGTGCTTTTGTTTCATTCCCAGTTCACTAAACAACCTTTGAAACCAAATTGCCTCCTTTACAACCTCTGTAATTGTCGTATACTCTGTCTCTGTAGTAGACAAAGCCACTGTTGACTCTAAGGTGGACTTCCAATTGATTGGTGCTTTTGTAAAAGTAAACATATAACCAGTAGTTGATCGTCGCTTGTCCAAATCACCGGCATAGTCAGAATCACGATACCCAATTACATACTGACCATCTTTATCATCCTGCTGAAATACTAATCCAACATCTAAGGTATTCAAAATATACCATAGAATCCATTTCACAGCTTGCCACTGCTCTTTTCCAGTCATGCATATACCTGCTCACAACCTCAACTACTTGTGAAATATCGGGCCTAGAACATACCGTTGCATGCATCAAGTTACCAACAACACTTGTATATGGTACTTTTGTCATGTATTCCCATTCTACATCATTCTTAGGTGACATGGGAACACTAAGCTTGAAATGAGGAACAAGTGGTGCACTAACTAGTTTTGACTTCTCATTTATGCCAAAACGTTTTAGTACCTTCCTCAGATATTCTTTGTGAGACAAACAAAGCCTCCCCAATTCCCTATCTCTAGATATCTCCATGCCGAGATTCTTCTTTGTGCAAGTACACACAGTGATCATATTTGCTCATCGAGTACTTCTGCCCTATCATATACTTGTCATATCGCCACTGCTTTGGAGATTGCTTCAATCTATATAGTGATTTGTCCAATTTGCACACCATCTTTTCTTTTCCAGCAACTTTGAATCCATCTGGCTGAGGCATATAGATTTCCTCTTCCAAGTCTCCATGTAAAAATGCAATTTTTACATCCATCTGAACTAGTTCCAAATCCAACTGTGCCACCAAAGCCAATAAAATTCTGATGGAGGAATGCTTTACAATTGGAGAAAATACTTCATTATAATCAACTCCCTTCATCTGAGTGTAGCCTTTAGCCACCAATCTGGCTTTGTAGCGAACATTATCCTTGACAGGAAATCCATCCTTCTTTGCATATACCCATTTGCACCTAATTGCCTTCTTTCCCTTCGGCAGACTAGCTAGTTTCCATGTCTGATTTTTTAAAGGGATTGTATTTCTTACTTCATGGCAATCCTCCACTTTTCTTGTTCTGAAGTTTGAACTGCTTCATTATAAGTGGCAGGAACATCATCAGTTGCAATTGAATTGTAGAAGAGACCATATCAGCATAGCAGGTAGGTTGTCTAATGGTTCTCTTTCCCTTCCTTTATGCAATTGATTCATGTTGATGCGGAGGTTCTTGGGTCTAAACCTCTTCTTCATTTAACTCTTCTTCTACCATAGGAGAGTCATCATCAATTTCTGTATCTGGTGGGATAATTCTATTGCCATCAAACTCCACCTGTTTGGGAGTACCATCTGTCTGCTTCATATTTTCAGAAGTCACCTTTTTTAACATGGTAGATCATCAAAGGTAACATCCTTGTTGAAGATTATTTTCTTTGTTTCTGGACACCAAAGATGATAGCCTTTCACACCAGAGGTGATCCCCCATAAATATTACCTTCTTTGCTCTTGGATCTAGCTTTGACTCCTTAACAAGGTAATATGCAGTGGAACCAAACATGTAAGGAATTATAGTCTATAGCAGGCTTTCCAGAGCATTTCTCCAATGGAGTTTTACCACTAATAGCAGTAGATGGTAAACGATTAATAAGGGGACAAACATATACTAAAGCCTCAACCCAAAATTCTTTACCCAACTTAGCATTGGACAACATACACCGAACCTTCTCCAGCAAATTTTGGTTCATTCGATGGTAAACGATTAATAAGGGGACAAACATATACTAAGGCCTCAGCCCAAAATTTTTTACCCAACTTAGCATTGGACAAGATACGCTGAACCTTCTCTAGCAAAGTTTGATTCATTCGCTCTGCCACCCTATTCTCTTGTGGTGTATTTCTGATAGTAAAGTGTCTGACAATACCTTCATCTTCATAGACCTTTAGAAATGGATCATTTTTGAATTCTCCACCATTATCTGTACGAAGACGTTTGACTTTTCTACCTGTTTGAGTCTCTACCATATTTTTCCATTTCAGGAAAATCCCCAACACTTCATCCTCCGTCTTCATCATATACACCCAGATTCTCCGAAAAAAATCATCAACAAAGGAAACATAATAGTGTTTACCTCCTAATGAAGTTGTCTTAGAAGGCCCCCACACATCTGAGTGAACATAATCCAATACCTTCAGTATCAAGGATTGTTATACCAAATTTCACCCTTGTTTTCTTCCCTTTGATACAATGCTCTCAAAAATCTAATTTGCAAGCCCAAGCTCCTTTTAATAATCCTTAATCTATCAGTAATTTCAAGGATTTTTCTCCAACATGCCCTAAATGTATATGGCATAACCTGTTTCCTTCTGACTCTGGATCATCAGTAGGAGTTATTATCGCTACTGCTTCCCCAACAATTGTACTACCCATAAAGTAATACATATTATTTCTTTTTCAGATCCCCTTCATTATCATAAGTGCACCAGAGATGATCCTCATTATCCCATCTTTCGCCCTCACTTCAAAACCTTTTGACTCTAAGGTTCCCACAGAGATGAGATTCTTCATCAAATCTAGCACATAATAAACACCTATTAAGATTTTGGTTGATCCATCATGATTCCTCAAGTGAACCGAACCAACTTCATATGTGACAAGAGGGGTATTATTTATTGTGTAGACAATTCCACCTTTTAGTTCTTTAAAATCAAAGAACCATTCTCAATTGGGCATCATATGATGGCTACAAGCAAAATCTAGCAACCATGCTGGTTGATGGTGTGGCAGCAATTGAAAGTTCTGAATCTACATCATCACACTCAACTACATTTGTAGCAACTTTTTCCTTCTCAAGTTTGCCTTTGTTTTTTAGTTTGGGACAATCTTTCTTCCAATGCCCTTTTCCTCGACAAAAGGCACATTCATCTTTACTCAGTTTGGACTTTGACTTTGACATTCCCCTTTTTCCTTTGTTCTGACTTTGTGAACGGCCTCTGTTCACAACAATTTCTTTTCATATAGAGCTTGTTCTGACTGCTTTTCTTCAAGAATTTCTCCTCTAGTGCCTTCCACAATTTATTTGCAGAAGTTTCTTTAGAAAATGCATACTTCTGCTCTCTAGAAAGACATGTTTGAATGGTACCATATACCATTCTATTTATGGTCTTCCATCCTTTCTCCTCAACATCATTTAGTTTCTTTTCTTTAATAGCAATGTCTAGACCCTGTTGGAAGAGGGCATCCAGAACATCACTTTGTCACATACTGAAATGACCGGTACTATCAAAAGTCTCCATTGCAAATCTTGCATTTATCACAGCAGTTCTTGCCAAAATTGAAGATGAAGAAGCTGTACACTTTGATGTGGATTCTTTTGTGTTGTTTGTCATTTCTGATACAAATTCTGTTTAATAGCTATCGATGTTGAATGCCAACTAGCACAAGGAAAAAATTTTTGATGTGGAAGATCAGCGTAAGCTGCAACAACAGAGCATACTAAAATAAACTTGGAGCTCAGAATGCCAACTAGCCCAAGGAAAATTTTTCTGATGTGGAAGATCAGTGCAAGCCGCAACCACAGAGCATACTAAAATAAACTTGGAGCTCAGAATGCCAACTAGCCTAAGGAAAATTTTTTCTGATGCGGAAGATCAGTGCAAGCCGCAACCACAGAGCATACTAAAATAAACTTGGAGCTCAGAATGCCATCCAAATCTAAATAAATATATTTAATAAATTTTATGTAAATTTATATATAGAGATATATACATATCCTTATCAATTAAAAAATATAATTGTCATTTTTCTATATAACGATACAAACATATAATTTTAGAAGATGAAAAACATTATTTTGCAGAATTAAAGAGAAGGAGAGATATGTTTTGTAAATAAATTTGGTTTTAATAATAAAACCTTATTCTTGGAAAACTTGGAAGACAGATTGAAAATTTAGAGATCTAATCAATCCATGTATTTTTATTCTTATTTTATTTCTAATGAATTATATTAAGATCTAATATTAGCATCAAAAGCCCATAAAGGATGTTCTGTCTAAGATTATAAAGAATTATGATAAAAGGCGGGGTTTTTTTCAGATTTGTAAATTATTTTAATGTTTTCTAATTAAAATATTATGATATTTTTACTTGCTTGTTTTCATGGATTAAAGTGATAAGATTATTAGATCTGATAGAATAATACTTTTTATCAAATTTTATTAGATTTATCCAAATCTATATTTAAATTGTCTAATTTTTTATTTTTACATGAATTAATAAGCATGATGTTATTTTGAAATTGAATTTCATATTCAATTAATGCATATATCATGATTATAAATTGATAATCATTATTTGGTGTATGATTAATTAGCATGTATTTTTAAATTTAATTTCATAATAAATTAAAACCGATTAATAAATATCATATTTAGATCAGATTTTAATTGATTATTTCTTATGTGATAAGCATGATATGCTTTATTGCTAATTATCTATTATGTTAAATAAATACACAAGAAATGGATTATGTATATCTGCTAATTAGGTTGTTTATTTAACATCTGTTCTTAAAATTCCTAATTAATTATCAATTTTCATAATTTGTTCTAAATCTACTCCTATTTTTCATTGTCGTAAGACTCTTTTTAGGTCTAGCTTTCCCCAATTTAATTTGACTTTATTGAGTCTAAATCATCCTATTTCTCAAGCAATTTTTAAGAGATAACTAGATTATCTCTATATATAATCTTATGCACATCTACATGCCAATAAAAAAAGGAGGGAGATTTTGTTATACCTGTACAAGCCAACTCCCTCTCTAGTATTTGCTGAAACACAATGGGTCGTGTCACTCATTTGCCAATAGGAAGAATCCCGTTGTGGTCAATATCCCAAGGTTGGCGACTCTGCTTCACTGTGACGATGGGATGACCACACGGAGAGGAGGAAATGAGGGGTTCTCCTCACTCAATTGATGAGATCCACTCAAGGGACCCCTTGTCATTGGCGTGCAACCGTCAATCAGCAACCGGTAGTCGTTGGCCCTCCACAAACAGCGGTAGCATCCTCCACCCCTTTCTCATCTCAATCCCTAAAGATTAGCGATTCCAAATCTATTTGAGAGGTTTTATCTCCTAAACAGTCAGTCCAGACCCGTTTCCAAATTCACTCCCAAGCTAAACAAACAAATAACTAAAATAATTGGTCATTAATTGAATAGCCCATGTCCGAATTGTTATTTAAAAAAATGTTCATTTTTATTGGTTCGTTCAATTAATTTATAAGCAAACATTTCATTAATTATTCAGACTATTTTATAAATTGTTCATGTCCAATTAATTTTAAATTGGTATATTAACAAATTTTGTTTCTCTGACTTTGTTATGTTGTTTGTCTAATAATTTGTTTGTTAGACATATATTGCACACTAAATTACCCGCTCAATATCTAATTTTCCATTAATAAGGGATCAATATTTTACTACATCTACTTAATAATTTATCATTTTTTATAAATAAATTATTAAGTATTAAATTATCTATTTAATTTTAATATTATTTGGATTTTTTAAAATACAAGTTCTTAGTGAAATGTACATTATATATATATATATATATATATATATATCAGATCTATTTTGAAATAATTATTATAATTTTATGGACTTGATTTGACCAATTATGAACTCAATCCAATAGTCAATTTTTTAAAAAAATTTCTTATATTGAAATAACTTATTTTTATATAAGTTTAGATTATTTTTTAAAATAATCATATTACAAAAGTTTAAGTAGTTTAATTTGTTTTGTCTTTGTGACTTAAATAAAAACTTCTTGATAAATGATGGGTCGAAGCATATATTGGGAGATGATATAAACATATAAATTCATTTAATTTGTATAAGTTACAATTAATTGAATCATACTTATTTAAAACAGTGGGAGCTAAATATTTGATTATTAGTTAATCATAATTTAGTTTTTCATATATTAATTAATATTTTGGACTTGTATTATTAATCGCAAGTCTGCTCAATGTCCTATTTATTATGCATTATTAATTTTACTCTATCCTAAATAATTAATTTTTGTAAATTCTTTATGTTAAAACTAATTAAACTTCTTTTAAATGTCTCTCGAATTCCAATCCAAATGGCAGCAAACAAACAAATTATTATTGATTTGAACAAGGCTGAGAAACTTACAGGAGATAATTATGACGTTTGGCATCATAATGTGCAACAGATCCTTAAAGATTAGGAAGTTCTGAAAATTCTAAACTATACCATATCTCCTCCTACTAATTCTAGCACTAAGCAAGAGGTTGATCTGTATGCAGCCTAGAAAAAGAAGCATAGTCTTGCACGTATCACTCTCTTAAGTACTATGAGAAATGATATTCTTTGTGAATTTGAAAAGTACACAAATGTTTAGGCTATGTGGATAAAAATAAAAGAGCGATATGGCTTGACTTCTACAAGTAAATTATGGAGGCTTATTATTTAGTTCAACAATTATAAGATGCGTCCCCAGGATACCATGAGGGATCATCTATGTGAGTTGAATAACTTAATTCATGAGATCTCTAGTGCTGGTCATGTTTTATCTAATGGACAAGTAAAGGTTGTCATTAGATCTCTATCCATTCATGTGAGTACAGAAAATAAACATGACTCATAATGACAAAATCAAAATTTTGAGGATATTGAGCACCACTTAGAGTTAGAAGCTGAGCAACTTGAGGCTGTTAAAATAGATGGTGAAACCTTTGTAGTTGAAAATCATCCGTCAAACTCCAAGCGTCCTTGTTGGAAGAAGTTTCAAAAGAACTCGTATAAATCTCGTCAGCAACAACCATTTCAAGTTAAGAATGACAATGGCAAGGATGCTAAAAGTTAAGAATGACAATGGCAAGAGTGTTAAGAAAAGAGGAAAGAAGAACTTGAAGAATGCCACTTGCTACAATTGTGGTGTCAAAGGACATTTTGTTTGCAAACAAATGTGTTGCGCGAAAGAAGGTTTGTCCTTTTTTAAATATTTTTGATGTATTTGTACCTAGCTATTTAATGCTATATGACTCTCTTCTTGTGTGGATTGTTGATTCAAGTGCGACAAACCACGTAAGTAAAAATAGAGCAGCATACATGGAATTTTGTCAGATTCCACAAGAAACAAGATGGATCTATGTGGGAAACAACTCCAAGGTTGTTGTCCTAGGCATAGGCACCTGCAAATTATGAATGTGGGGAGGTCGTACTTTAATGCTCCATGATGTTCTATTTGCTCTAGGAATTCGATAGAACTTAGTTTCTATTAGAGTTCTTCTAGAGATAGATTTTATTTTGAATTTTAAAAGTCGTTCAATGGCTATTCATCATGGGGATATCTATTTTGGTTCTAGATTTATGTTGATAATTTCTTTATATTAGACATTGATGATTTTGTTTCTCAAATAAACTGTAATTATTCATTGATCGCATCTTCAAGCAATATTTTAGTTGATGCAAATGTATGACATGCATGATTAGGTCATATAGGACAAGATCGAATGATGCTATTAGTTCGTGAGGGTCTTTTAGAACCCTTAATTAGTATCGATTTGCTTATATTTGAACATTGCTTAGCTGGTAAAGCTAGTAGAAAGCCATTTGGTAAGGCCACTAGGGCTAAAATTCATTGCAATTAATTCATTTCAAAATTTGTGGTCCATTAAATGTTCAATACTTCACCACGCTTATAGATGATTTTACACGTTTTGGTGTGGTGTACCTCATTTCTTGTAGGTACGAAGCATTTGAATGCTTCAAACTTTTTCAGCACATGATAGAAAACCAACTCAACACCAAAATTAAGGCTTTGAGAACTAATCAAGGCTGTGAATAGCTCTCTGATCAGTTTAGAAAGTGGGGTGAAGAGAAGGAAACTAATTGTCAATTGTCTATTCTATACACTCCTCAGCAAAATATAGTTGTCTTTTCTCGATATGGTTAGGTCAATGATGACACAAGCAAACCTCCCTTTATCATTCTTGAGAGATGCACTTTGAACAGCTACCTATGTATTTAACCAAGTACCAACCATGTCAATATCTTCAACTCCATATAAACTATGGGTAGGTCGTAAATGTGAACTTAGTTATTTAAGACCTTGGGAGGTCTGCTACTTATGTTTACGATCCTTCTGGCAAATTTGGCAAGTTGGGTTTGTGTGGTAAATAGTGTATCTTTATTAGATACTCCAAGCATTACAAGAGCTATGTGTTTATTCTAGTACAAATGCATTCAAGTGATCATATTCTAGTACCCTGATGTTGATTTGACATCGAGAATGAAACTTTAATACTTCGAGGGAAATGAACATGGTTCAATCTATTCACAATGAAGAACCTAAAAATGTCTAGCATGTACTCTCAAGTTTTTCTAGTGATATGTGAAAAAAGGTAATGGAGGATGAGATAGAGTCAATGAAAATCAATAAAGTTTAGACTTTAATTGATCTTACTAAAGAGCCAAAAGCAATCGGTAACAAATGGATTTGGAAAATCCAAAGAAAAACCGATGGTACAATTAAAAGATATAAAATTCGTTGAGTAGCTAAGAGTTATACCTAACAAGAAGAAATTGATTATGAAGATACTTTATCTCCGATTGTTCAATTCACTTCAATTTGACTTCTTATAGTTACATCAAATGGATGTTAAAATATCAATTCTAAACGGTGAATTGGATAGAGAAATTTTTATGCAAAAACCTATGGGATTTGTTGAGAAAGGTTAAGAGAACAAAAATGCAAATTACAGTGTTTTATTTATGGTCTAAAACAGTCATCCATACAATGAAACTTAAGATTCCACACACAGTGCCATTATTTTGTATGGTTTTAAGATGATTGAGGAAGAACATTGTATTTATGTAAAATATTTAAAAACTTCATTTGTAGTTCTATCTCTTTACATTGATGACATTTGGTTAGTCTGAGAATAACATGGAGTATCTGATTTCTAAAAGAATGGTTGTCCTCCAATTTTGAAATAAAAGGACATGGGTGAAGCTAAATTCATACTTAATTAAAGTTATTTTCTTTAGTATACAACCTACAACTATAGATGATTCACCAATATGTGGTTTGTTTAAGAAATAATGATAATTGGTTATCAAAAGTACTATATATGTGAAAGGAAGACTATTTTAAAAAATGTATCCAAGTCATGACTGTTATTATGTCTTTGTGGCTAAATAAGGTAGATAACACTAGAGAAGTAAAATTATTGAGGGATATATAATCTTCACTATAGTCTAGGGCACAACGTAAACATTTAAGTCATTAAGTATCCTTAACGGGTGCTTTTTGTGCTTCTACTTTCTATTATTTCTGAAGGTCGTATGACCTACTTGTTGTATGAACTTCTTTGCAATTAGATTTTGTTGCACCCATAAATTAAGAATATATTCCATTATGTGCAGGTGAGAAATGTTGACGTATATGATAGAGATACACATATAATTGTGTGCCCCATCCAAATCTAAATAAATATATCTAATAGATTTCATGTAAATCTATATATAGATATATACATATCCTTATCCGTTAAGAAGGACAATTATCACCTCTTCTATATAATGATACAAACATATAATTTTAGAAGATGAAAAATATTATTTTACAAAATTACATAGAACGAGAAAGAGGTTGTGAAAATAGTTTTGGTTCTAGTAATCAAACCTTGATCTTGGAAAACTTGGAAGACAAATTGAAGACTTAGAGATCCTACATCGATCCAGATATTTCTTATTCTTATTTTAGTTCTAATTAATTGTATTAAGATCTAATAGTACAAATTAAGAATATAAATCAACTTTCAAAATTCATTTTAATACATTT
>JAURVB010002847.1:0-10464 GCA_033002965.1 Piper betle | reverse complement strand
ACCGGTAGTCGTTGGCCCTCCACAAACAGCGGTAGCATCCTCCACCCCTTTCTCATCTCAATCCCTAAAGATTAGCGATTCCAAATCTATTTGAGAGGTTTTATCTCCTAAACAGTCAGTCCAGACCCGTTTCCAAATTCACTCCCAAGCTAAACAAACAAATAACTAAAATAATTGGTCATTAATTGAATAGCCCATGTCCGAATTGTTATTTAAAAAAATGTTGGCCATTTCTATTGGTTCGTTACAATTAATTTATAAGCAGACATTTCATTAATTATTCAGACTATTTTATAAATTGTTCATGTCCAATTAATTTTAAATTGGTATATTAACAAATTTTGTTTCTCTGACTTTGTTATGTTGTTTGTCTAATAATTTGTTTGTTAGACATATATTGCACACTAAATTACCCGCTCAATATCTAATTTTCCATTAATAAGGGATCAATATTTTACTGCATCCACTTAATAATTTATCATTTTTTATAAATAAATTATTAAGTATTAAATTATCTATTTAATTTTAATATTATTTGGATTTTTTAAAATACAAGTTCTTAGTGAAATGTACATTATATATATATATATATATATATATATACAGATCTATTTTGAAATAATTATTATAATTTTATGGACTTGATTTGACCGATTATGAACTCAATCCAATAGTCAATTTTTTTAAAAAAATTTCTTATATTGAAATAACTTATTTTTATATAAGTTTAGATTATTTTTTAAAATAATCATATTACAAAAGTTTAAGTAGTTTAATTTGTTTTGTCTTTGTGACTTAAATAAAAACTTCTTGATAAATGATGGGTCGAAGACATATATTGGGAGATGATATAAACATATAAATTCATTTAATTTGTATAAGTTACAATTAATTGAATCATAATTATTTAAAACAGTGGGAGCTAAATATTTGATTATTAGTTAATCATAATTTAGTTTTTCATATAATAATTAATATTTTGGACTTGTATTATTAATCGCAAGTCTTCTCAATGTCCTATTTATTATGCATTATTAATTTTACTCTATCCTAAATAATTAATTTTTGTAAATTCCTTATGTTAAAACTAATTAAACTTCTTTTAAATGTCTCTCGAATTCCAATCCAAATGGCAGCAAACAAACAAATTATTATTGATTTGAACAAGGCTGAGAACCTTATAGGAGATAATTATGACGTTTGGCATCATAACGTGCAACAGATCCTTGAAGATTAGGAAGTTCTGAAAATTCTAAACTATACCATATCTCCTCCTACTAATTCTAGCACTAAGCGAGAGGTTGATCTGTATGCAGCCTAGAAAAGAAGCATAGTCTTGCACGTATCACTCTCTTAAGTACTATGAGAAGTGATATTCTTTGTGAATTTGAAAAGTACACAAATGTTTAGGCTATGTGGATAAAAATAA
This sequence comes from Piper betle, assembly GCA_033002965.1. NCBI lineage: Eukaryota > Viridiplantae > Streptophyta > Magnoliopsida > Piperales > Piperaceae > Piper > Piper betle. The sequence goes on along the minus strand of JAURVB010002847.1, from coordinate 9,035 downwards.
AAGACGTATGGCTTGACTTCTACAAGTAAATTATGGAGGCTTATTATTTAGTTCAACACATTATAAGATGCGTCCCAGGATACCATGAGGGATCATCTATGTGAGTTGAATAACTTAATTCATGAGCTCTCTAGTGCTGGTCATGTTTTATCTAATGGACAAGTAAAGGTTGTCATTAGATCTCTATCCATTCATGTGAGTACAGAAAATAAACATGACTCATAATGACAAAATCAAAATTTTGAGGATATTGAGCACCACTTAGAGTTAGAAGCTGAGCAGCTTGAGGCTGTTAAAATAGATGGTGAAACCTTTGTAGTTGAAAATCATCCGTCAAACTCCAAGCGTCCTTGTTGGAAGAAGTTTCAAAAGAACTCGTATAAATCTCGTCAGCAACAACCATTTCAAGTTAAGAATGACAATGGCAAGGATGCTAAAAGTTAAGAATGACAATGGCAAGAGTGTTAAGAAAAGAGGAAAGAAGAACTTGAAGAATGCCACTTGCTACAATTGTGGTGTCAAAGGACATTTTGTTTGCAAACAAATGTGTTGCGAGAAAAGAAGGTTTGTCCTTTTTTAAATATTTTTGATGTATTTGTACCTAGCTATTTAATGCTATATGACTCTCTTCTTGTGTGGATTGTTGATTCAGGTGCGACAAACCACATAAGTAAAAATAGAGCGCATACATGGAATTTTGTCAGATTCCACAAGAAACAAGATGGATCTATGTAGGAAACAACTCCAAGGTTGTTGTCCTAGGCATAGGCACCTGCAAATTATGAATGTGGGGAGGTCGTACTTTAATGCTCCATGATGTTCATATTTGCTCTAGGAATTCGATAGAACTTAGTTTCTATTAGAGTTCTTCTAGAGATAGATTTTATTTTGAATTTTAAAAGTCGTTCAATGGCTATTCATCATGGGGATATCTATTTTGGTTCTAGATTTATGTTGATAATTTCTTTATATTAGACATTGATGATTTTGCTTCTCAAATAAACTGTAATTATTCATTGATCGCACCTTCAAGCAATATTTTAGTTGATGCAAATGTATGACATGCATGATTAGGTCATATAGGACAAGATCGAATGATGCTATTAGTTCGTGAGGGTCTTTTAGAACCCTTAATTAGTATCGATTTGCTTATATTTGAACATTGCTTAGCTGGTAAAGCTAGTAGAAAGCCTTTTGGTAAGGCCACTAGGGCTAAAATTCATTGCAATTAATTCATTTCAAAATTTGTGGTCCATTAAATGTTCAATACTTCACCACGCTTATAGATGATTTTACACGTTTTGGTGTGGTGTACCTCATTTCTTGTAGGTACGAAGCATTTGAATGCTTCAAACTTTTTCAGCACATGATAGAAAACCAACTCAACACCAAAATTAAGGCTTTGAGAACTAATCAAGGCTGTGAATAGCTCTCTGATCAGTTTAGAAAGTGGGGTGAAGAGAAGGAAACTAATTGTCAATTGTCTATTCTATACACTCCTCAGCAAAATAGAGTTGTCTTTTCTCGATATGGTTAGGTCAATGATGACACAAGCAAACCTCCCTTTATCATTCTTGAGAGATGCACTTTGAACAGCTACCTATGTATTTAACCAAGTACCAACCATGTCAATATCTTCAACTCCATATAAACTATGGGCAGGTCGTAAATGTGAACTTAGTTATTTAAGACCTTGGAGGGTCTGCTACTTATGTTTACGATCCTTCTGGCAAATTTGGCAAGTTGGGTTCGTGTGGTAAATAGTGTATCTTTATCAGATACTCCAAGCATTACAAGAGCTATGTGTTTATTCTAGTACAAATGCATTCAAGTGATCATATTCTAGTACCCTGATGTTGATTTGACATCGAGAATGAAACTTTAATACTTCGAGGGAAATGAACATGGTTCAATCTATTCACAATGAAGAACCTAAAAATGTCTAGCATGTACTCTCAAGTTTTTCTAGTGATATGTGAAAAAAGGTAATGGAGGATGAGATAGAGTCAATGAAAATCAATAAAGTTTAGACTTTAATTGATCTTACTAAAGAGCCAAAAGCAATCGGTAACAAATGGATTTGGAAAATCCAAAGAAAAACCGATGGTACAATTAAAAGATATAAAATTCGTTGAGTAGCTAAGAGTTATACCTAACAAGAAGAAATTGATTATGAAGATACTTTATCTCCGATTGTTCAATTCACTTCAATTCGACTTCTTATAGTTACATCAAATGGATGTTAAAATCTCAATTCTAAACGGTGAATTGGATGGAGAAATTTTTATGCAAAAACCTACGGGATTTGTTGAGAAAGGTTAAGAGAACAAAGTATGCAAATTACAGTGTTTTATTTATGGTCTAAAACAGTCATCCATACAATGAAACTTAAGATTCCACACACAGTGCCATTATTTTGTATGGTTTTAAGATGATTGAGGAGGAACATTGTATTTATGTAAAATATTTAAAAACTTCATTTGTAGTTCTATCTCTTTACATTGATGACATTTGGTTAGTCTGAGAATAACATGGAGTATCTGATTTCTAAAAGAATGGTTGTCCTCCAATTTTGAAATAAAGGACATGGGTGAAGCTAAATTCATACTTAATTAAAGTTATTTTCTTTAGTATACTACCTACAACTATAGATGATTCACCAATATGTGGTTTGTTTAAGAAATAATGATAATTGGTTATCAAAAGTACTATATATGTGAAAGGAAGACTATTTTAAAAAATGTATCCAAGTCATGACTGTTATTATGTCTTTGTGGCTAAATAAGGTAGATAACACTAGAGAAGTAAAAATTATTGAGGGATATATAATCTTCACTATAGTCTAGGGCACAACGTAAACATTTAAGTCATTAAGTATCCTTAACGGGTGCTTTTTGTGCTTCTACTTTCTATTGTTTCTGTAGGTCGTATGACCTACTTGTTGTATGAACTTCTTTGCAATTAGATTTTGTTGCACCCATAAATTAAGAATATCTTCCATTATGTGCAAGTGAGAAATGTTGACATATATGATAGAGATACACACATAATTGTGTGCCCCATCCAAATCTAAATAAATATATCTAATAGATTTCATGTAAATCTATATATAGATATATACATATCCTTATCCGTTAAGAAGGACAATTATCACCTCTTCTATATAATGATACAAACATATAATTTTAGAAGATGAAAAATATTATTTTACAAAATTACATAGAACGAGAGAGAGGTTGTGAAAATAGTTTTGGTTCTAGTAATCAAACCTTGATCTTGGAAAACTTGGAAGACAGATTGAAGACTTAGAGATCCTACATCGATCCAGATATTTCTTATTCTTATTTTAGTTCTAATTAATTGTATTAAGATCTAATAGTACAAATTAAGAATATAAATCAACTTTCAAAATTCATTTTAATACATTTTCCCATGCTTCTAGAAACCTTTTTTATTAAATTGATTGAGATGATAGTCAATAGTATGGCGTGAAATTCAATGTAGAATAATTTTCCAACTTGGTATTATGACTTAAAGACTATCCTTAGTCCGTGGATCGAATTTTCAAGAGGTGATTATAAAATCGACTAAACTTTGAGAACACATGTCAAGAAAGAAAATGTTGACAAAGAATTTACATGATATGTAATACCTCCCATTTTAGTCTAACATCCAATACCAACAAACTAGTTTAGACGTGAGCCTTTAGACCTACAGTTAAGGGTAGAAATTTCAAGGGCAGAAATTTTTTATGGTAAGTGAATTGCGATATCTTCTAAATTAATCCTATATTCAATATTTATTGGGATAAGATCTAGTATATAAGTATAGTGGGGATTCATGGTTTATAGCCAGATCACCGCCCCCGTCTCCATCCACCCTTGTCTCTCGCCGTCCACCACCCCGTCCCCCCGGTGCCTGGTCACCCCCCAACCGACCCCCACCCTCCCCCTGTCTCCACCCATCCCTGTCTCCCCCTACCCCATCTCCCCGCCACCGGATCTCCACCCCCGCCTCCTGGGCCCCCTCTGACCTCCCCTATCTCCCTACCTCCCGGTCTGCCCCCCCCCACCCCGTCCCCTATTGCTCCCCCGGCACCGCCCCCCCCACCCCTGTCGCTCCCCTCCTGCCCCGTCCCCCACTGAGCCCCTCACCCCGTCTCCCCCAGAATGAATTGGCAGATTCAAGGTCCAACTTTTGGCCAAATTGATTCAGCCATATTTTGACTCGGTTTTGTACCAAGCTAAGTAAAATTGGCCAATTCCGAGTGGAATCAGCCGATTTTTGCAACTATGATCCCGACCACCAGCACTAGCGACCTTGCCACTGGCCAGTGCCACTGACCCCAGCCTCCCATCCTCCTTTCCTTCTCTATCTTTTTCCTCCCTAACCGAGTTTGTCGCCGCTCATCAATTGTGGAGCGCTATCGGCCTCGCCACCGCACACCTCACCATTGCCACCTCGTCGTTGCCTCCTCCCTCATTGCCGTCAAGACCCAGCCCACCTAAAGAGCCACTCGTGGATGCCAAATCCACCACCGTTCTTGCCTCACCGGGTAGTATTGTGCCTCTCTAGGCCTCGTAGCCGTCGACCAAGCGTAGCCTGACCTAGGTCATCTTCTTCCCTGGTTGTTTCACCCACGTGGGTGCCTAGTCAAGCTCTTCCCGATGTGCTTCTCTTCCTCACTGAGCCGCCACCATCACGACCATCTTCTTCTCCAGTGGGTCGTCGAAGCAGAAGACGCCACCACCGTGCTGGGTCTTTGGAGTCACGCCAACCTTCTCACCTTGTTGTGTCTGGCGGGACCACTCCTTCCATCTCCCTTGTTATTCGACTGTAGGTAGCAAACACTACCGTCGGCCTTGTGTGTTGTTGCCGACGATCATCATCGTCCCTCGTGGGCCTTTTTAGGATTTTGCGTTTCGCCGTACATTGAGTCGAACCCTCGTAGCCTTGTTGAACCCTAGTCAAACTATTAGTCGTTGTCGATCGTCACCACCGTTGCTAGGTATAGTTAATTTAAAATTAACGGCATGGTTTATGAATAATTAGCATGATGCATTCATTAATTATGATGCAATGATTGTTGATGATGGAATGGTAGAATTGCATATGACTTGATTATTATGACCCTAATAAAGATGTTATGGTTGATTATTAATAACTTGTTATCATAAAATACAATGAGGATGAATTAGACTAAAGCATGTACGTCACTAAATAGTTGGTAAATTGATTATACGATTGGAACAAAATTTTCTTAATGTTGTCTAATTGCCATGAAATGGTAAAAATGTAATTCCTATTTAGATATTAACGGGTAAATATAAGCTGATGAACTATTTGTTATATATTTATAATTGGTGTATGTAATACTAGTATCGTGTACTAATAATGATTGGATGATATTGGTTGAGATTTTGATGTAATTGATGTTGCATATTTCAAATAATATGATGATGAGTAGATGTAATTGGATTTAGTATACATGCATCATACTGGACGTGAGCATTTAAATTTGATGTGCAGGTGCGGAGTAGGAGTTCACCTCCTAAGGGTAAGAACTAGCTTGGAGCTTCTACCAGGTCCATTTAGGACTCATCTCTGCTTGTCGTTCTATTCCATCATGTTTTCATTTATTATTTGGAGGACGGGTTAAGAGGTGTTATATCGAATCCCACTTAACTCAGGTCATTAAGTCGAATATGATTTCAAAATAAGATACACTGCAAGTTGTCATTAGACCTATTATATAAATCCTTTCCCAGGCCTATATATATATATATATATATAATTTTATCTAGTTTTCAATAAGACGAGAAATGGTGAAACCAACTCGCACATACCATGAGCGGGTGCAAGTGCCACTCACGGCGGGCTCTGGATTAATGAGAGGGTTGTTCCATTCCCGAAGGATCCTAACAACTCCTCATTTTGAGTTCCTTATATCATGAGAAACGTGGAGGTTTATGGGTATTATTTAGTATAGTGCACGTCCGAACATGTGGTTCGAAGGGTACTGAATGTGATTACCTGAGAGTAGTTGGTCTTCGTGCTTAGGGTCAGGAGATATATGGAGGACATGAGGGGGCTTAGGATATACTAGTAGTCCCGGGGGATCAAAAAATGAGAAAATGCTGAGAGAGGTATCAATAAAGTAGTCAATTCAAGATGCTATCAGGTCTGCAACCCGATGAATCCCCAGTAAATGCCCTTATGAGAGTTCAACAAAAGATATATGTGGTTTTATTTCAAATGAGAGTCGGCTCTTATTTGACAAATTGCTATAGTTATTTTTAGACAAATAACACTTGCTACTAACGTGTCTTAATTATATATATTGGTGATGATAAGGATATGGATGTGCCAGCTTGGACGGATAAGTAGAGATGTTTCTTGCACACACATGTTAGACGATAAAATGCTTAGTATTTCTAATTATGATATTGTAATAGTGAAATTAATGGTGGTGAAAATGTTATGATGAAAACGATGAAATGACATGATTTGTGTTAGTGAAGAGAACCGTTACTACCCACATGATGTGATTTTGATTATGAATTATGTCACAAGGATATACATAGTTAGTAAAGATGTTTTGATTTGAATGTAATCAATAGGTGGGTCAAGACCCAACCTAAAAAAGTAAATGTAAACAAAAATGAACAAATGGGTTGAGACTGAGTTCAATAATGTAAAATAAGTATAAATTAGTAGTTGAGTCAAGGCTCAACTTAGAACTAATTGAATGAAAATATTATGTGAATGTTTTATTAAATATTTATATTGTCCATAATCTGACAGGGGACACTCTGACTGTTTTATTTTAGAAATTGTATTGATTTTTATCGTGATTATTTTTTTGTGTGATTTGGTTGATATAACATTCATGTAGTATCATGTTAGGTATCAAATATTTCATTCATACATCGTGATGATTATTTTCTATCTTAAAATGCCAACAGTAGGTCTATTCAGGTTAGCCAAATTAATTGTGTGACCCATAACATTCAGGTTCTATTTGCAAGTAAGCCGAATTTGGGGTGTGATGTAAAACCCACGATTCGAGTCAGGGTTTTATATTCAGAACCGATCTGTTCGACCGTTTTTTTTCGAGCCGAGTCAGTTTCAGAACGTGTGTACTGAGCCGACGCCCGATGCGTGTATGAGCTACGAGGGTTATGCATACCCAAGTATATGATGATAACGTCATGAACACAGCAGAACAGAATGAGTTATCAGAATATAAGAAAGTATGCTAGTTATTTTTTTATTTTTATATACAGTGGATCGTAGAATTAGTTTTAGGCCGTTTATCGTGTTAGGACGCGTTACGGGCAATTTTGGTGGGTTGATAGTTCTAGAGCATATCATTAGGATGTTTTGGTGTTTGTTTGATTTTATGGGATTTTGCCCGATTTTTTTAAGGATTTAATACGACTTAATTATTATTCTTGACTCTAGTCGGAGACAAGTCAAGTAATATTTACAAGTTTGCCACCAACCCTTTTCTTCCCTCCCAATGCTTTCTTCCCTGTCCAAACCCTAGCCGCGCCACCCTCTGCTTGTCTCACCGCCGTTGTCGATGCTGCCCAGCCACCGATCGACGTTGCCTAGCCCCGCCACGGCGTCGCCGTGCTACCCCGACCAAACCCGGCAACCATTCAGCCTCCACGATGTCGGACCGCGGCGACTAGCACCGCGCCCGCGTCGCGCTTCCTTCGCCGATCGTGCTGTCGGCGACCATCGCCGCCGCAATCAACTGGTCTCCTTGACGTCTTCGACCAACCCACAACCCTCCCTGACCGGAGCGGAGCCTATCGCCGCCCAGGCCGGCCGGATCTAGTCACCCATCGCCGCCACCCCTATTTTAGCCATTTTTCGGCAAGGTGCCACCTCCAACAGCCATGTCGACGCCATAGACACGTCGGGCTCACCAAACTGGTTCCAATGGTACCCAATACTATTGCTATCTGGCCAGTAGACGTCGTTAGTGACTGTCGCCGAAAAGCCGTTGGAAGCTCTCGGAAAACTATTGAAACCTATCGAAAAACAGCCGAAAAATCAGATTCGCTGGAATTCGCCTGATCTTCTGCGGTGCTCATCCAATTGATCCCGATCGAACTTTGGACACTGACGAGAGCCGAATTCAAGCTCTAAGACGCGCGACGAAACCCTGGCCGTCGTCAATTGCCGACGAAGTGAGGTATAATTACCTCCGATTTGATTATTTAAAATTGATGATGATTGTTAGCATAGCATGCTATAATTGAGTAGTTGTCATGATGAACACCAGACTATGAATGAAGTAAAGATGTGCATGATGTGAATTACAGGGAATGAAGGTTAAGTGATCTAATGAAGTAAAGTAAATTTGATCATGATAATCGAGTACGATGTAACTTAGGAAAAATACAATAAAATTGGTATGAATAGGTTGAATTAGAATTATTTTCATACTTATGATTATTGATTGTTGATTGTGATGGATGATTATTACATTTTGTGTGATGTTCATTGAGTTTGATGCATCATTTAGTTAGTGGGCGTTAGTATTTAGTTTTGATGTGTAGGTACGAAGTAGGAGCTCTCCACCTAGGCGCAATGACACGCTTGGAGCGTCTACCAAGTCCATTTAGGACTCGTCTTTGTTTTACGCTCTTTTCTATTCTATGTTTATTTTATTATTTGTAGGACAGGTTAAGTGGTGTTTTATTGGATCCCACTTAACTCGGGCCCATTTAATCGAATAGTTTTCTGAATTAATAACCCCTCGAGGATGATTTTGGAAACTAGATCTACCACAAGTTGCCTTCGGGCCTATTATATGAATCCTTTCCTAGGCCTATATATATATATATTTTTATCGAGTTTTTAGTGAGATGAGAGATGGAGAAATCAACTGCACATACCATGAGCGGAGTGTCGTGACAGTCAAAGCGGGCTCTGGATTAGTGCTGTAAAACCCACTGACACGAGTCAGGGTTTTATAGTCGTCAGCCGATCAGTTTGACCATAGTTCGAGTCGGTTCAGC
>JAURVB010002846.1:0-10843 GCA_033002965.1 Piper betle | reverse complement strand
CACATACGCTGTACTTAATAGTACCCATAAACCTCCACTTTCTCCGGGTGTGAGGAACTCAAATGCGGAGTTGTCAAGATCCCTCAGGAATGGAACAATCTGCTCACTAATGTAGAGCCCGCTTTGACTGTCTCGACATCCGCTCATGGCACGTGCAAGGTGGTTTCTCCATCTCTCGTCTCACTGAAAACTCGATAAAATTATATATATAGGCCTGGGAAGGGATTCATATAATAGGCCTGAAGGCAATGTGAGCTGTATTTGAGTTTTGAAAACAAACTTGAGGGATCTCATCCTCGAGGGTTATTTATCCGGAAATAACATGCGACTAAATGGCTCGCACAGAGTGGGATACAATAAATCCACCAATCGACACGTCCGCTTACCTATAAAAACAAAACACGATGGAGTATAGAGATAAAACAAGAATCGAGTCCTAGCGGACTTGGTAGAAGCTCCAAGCATGTCCTCGCGCCTAGGCGGCGAGCTCCTACTCTGTACCTACACATCAAATCTAGAAGCTAACGCCTGCTAACTGAATGATGCATCAAACTCGTCATGATAAACACACTCACAATACAAACAACATCCATCAACAGTCAAACAATTATCAGTGCAAAAATAACTCTAACTCATCCTATTCATACCAATTTTATTATGTTTTTCTAAGGCACGTTGTAGTCGATTAGCATGCTCAAATTTAATTTTCCTCATTAGATCACTTAACATTCATTCACTATTAATCACATCATGCCACATATCATTTCATCGTAATTAGGCATTAATCACATCAATTAATCAATCCTAGCTTGTTGTGCTAACAATCATCAATTTTGAATAATTAACTTGAAGGTAATTATACCTCTTGTCATTGACAATCGGCGACGGCTAGGGTTTCGTCACGCGTTTTGGAGCTCAAATTCGGCTCTCGTTGGCGTCCAAAGTTCGATCGGGTTTGACTGGATGAGCTTCACGGAAGATCCAGTGACTTCCAACGAATCCAATTTATCGGCAAGTTTCAGTGGTTTTCCGATAGCTTTTTGGCAGTTTTCCTGCAGTAGTCGCTGGCGGCGTCTACTAGTGGGATAGCAGTCGTATTGGGTACCATTGGCACCGGCTTAGCTAGCCCGACCAATCTACGACGTTGACATGGTCGGTGGAGGTGGCAGCTTGCCAAAAAATAGCTAAAACAGAGGCGGCAGCGATGGGTGACTAGATCTCGGCTAGCCTGGGCGGCGATGGGCTCCGCTCCGGTCGGGGGAGGTCGTGAGTTGGTCGAAGGTGTGGAGCCAACCACTAGATCGCGGCGGCGATGGTCGGTGGCGGCGGCCAGATTGGCGACGGAAGCACAGCGCAAGGGCGTCGCTTCCTCGCGTTGTGGAGGCCGGACGACAGCCAGGGTGCTCGGGGTGGCACGGCAATGTCACGGCGGGGCCTAGCAGGGACGATTGGCGACAATGACAAGCAAAAGGGGGGCGGCAGCGATCAGGGTTTGGGGAAAAGAAAAAGGGTCGGGGGTGGTCTGTTGCAATGTCAAAAATAAGACTGGACTCGACTCTGACTCGAATCAAAATAATAACTAGTTTGTAATAATTCCCAAAAAAATACGAAAAAATCCCATAAATTATATCACACACTATAACACCACAATGCCATGCTCTGTAACTATTAGCCAACCCAAACTGCCCCATGACATGTCCTGACATGGTAAATGACCTAAAATTAATTCTATGATCCACTATATATAAAATAATAAAAAACTTGTATACTCTCATATATTCAGATAACTCATTCTTTTCTGCTGTATTCATGACGTTATCATCATATACTTGGGTACACATGAGCCTCATGGCTCATAACATGCGGCTAGCGTCGGCTCAATACACGTGTTCTGAAATTGACTCGACTCGAAACCAATGGTCTGAACCAACCGGTTCTGACGTATAAAATCCTAACTCGGATCACGGGTTTTACAATCTTCCCTCCTTATAAAAATTTCATCCTCGAAATTTTAACTCAAGGAGGTTCTATTGAAACTAGAACCTGGAAGCTGGATACACATCAGTTGTATCCTCTACTGCTTCAACAGTCATATACATCCTCACTGACTGTAGTTGCACTGACATGGCGAGTTCTGCTAGTGATGCTGTCAATATCAAACCTTTCCGATTCTGAACTGTTTGTGCATGTTCTGACATTGCTATCATCATTCTCTTCTGGTTCTGATCCCTACTGCTAACTCGGTAGCAAAATCTAGATCACCCCTAAGGGCCTACTGGGTTGGTCAAGCAGATACTCTAGAGTATTGCAAGGTGCTAATCTGAGCTATATCTAGGAAAACTACATCGAGAGCAAGGCCTACCTGCTAATATCTACCCATGTCTCTCTGATCCTCATCGATGTGAAAAGTCAACTACATGTACTCTCAGGAAACTCTATTCCTAGGTCCTACAACCATCCTAAGGTGTGCTATGAGTCTCCTGCTAGGTACGGGTGTATAGGCTAATGAGCTGCACGGCTCACTATCGCCAGTCTAGATCCAACTCTCAGGTGTCCCTGTATAAGGAACTGGACCACTCACTGGGTCCTAGTTGACTCGGTCCTGAGTCAAGTATCTCACTCTGTTCTATAAGAGAACAAGGATAGCTGCTACGACTCTACTGTATACTATGGCTCTGGTGGCTATCTATACAACCACTAACTACTGCTGAAGGGAGCTCTCTATGACGGAATGGAGGTGAGAACACCTGTACATGCACAGTGTGTCTCAAGGAGTATGATAACATACTCTGCATGGAACTGTAAAGTCTGCATCTAGTCCATGGCATGTGCTCTGGTCAATGTCTGCTCATCTCAATCATCTGGATAAACTGATAGTAGAACTGATATATCTAGAGGGTTGAGTGGAAATTCTCAAGTGAAAACTCTACTCTATCTAACATCTCTGGGTTATAGGAAAGGAGACTGAATCTCGTGAAAATCTGGTCACACTGCTCAAGAACTCTCAATAGGTGATATCTCATCCTCACATGTGGGATCTGACATCAGGTAAACTGGGGAAGTCCATTAGGCTAAGAAAAACCTACTACATAGGTATGTCACTCTGATCTATGGTAAAGTCAAGGTATCATGCAAGTGAGAGGGGAGATGAAATCCCTGTGTAGCGTACTGGGTGGCCAAAATATTCGATAGGTTTATGGACTTGTCTCTAAGATCACCACGATTTACTATGCCACAGGTGATCAGTCTATGGAATAGTCAATCAATGAAGAATCTCAGAAATGACTCCTAAGTGGCTCTAGTTCAATCAGCTAATAGTAGGCACGTGTTTCTCGATATCGTACTAGTCACACACTTCTAAACGGGTGGGGTTTAAACAACCCAAAGAACCACTGTCTCCCCTCAAGTCTACGGGGACTCATAGTGAGGTTTGACACATGTCTCGTCCACTCTTCAGTGGTGTGTGACCTGTCGTCCCATACCGATTTGTAGCACTAATCTTGACTCACATGACTACTACCGTTGTGGTAGACTCTCAAGCAAGGCTATCAATCAAGATGAGCATACACTGGTATCACTCTATCTTGTCAACATGGTATGTTCTGTCTAAAGTCCCTATCTGCATCGCTCTCAAGCTAGGGTGAAATCATCATCGTAAGATCGGTCTGCAAACACCTACCTGCACTGTAAGCTCTAATCAGTACCATGAAGGTACCTCTATACTCAGGGCAAGGCTCAACCCTATGGTTCAAGGTAAGAACCTAATCATGCTAGCGAAACACAAGGGAATCACTATCTCTCTGAAAGACACTTCCTCACTAACCCTCTATCTATGCCCAATACTCTAATACAAGTTGAACTCCTCTCACTGGCTGGCCAATCGTTAAATGGGTTAAACTGCGTGTGTGACCATCTACTAGCCATCTGATCTGTGTATGCTAGTTGTGGCCCATGGATGTACTATCATGCTGTCTGAACAATCTGATCACTGTGACTATCCCATCTGGAGGTCATACTGTCATGTTTTCTAACTCTGTCCATGCGCATCCCTATGAGACTGTCACTAATAGTGTCTGATGGGGTTATCTTGCAATATACATCTGACCCAAGGGTGTCAGGTCAAGACAATGGTTGCAAGAGAGCTGGTGAAGTCGGATCCTATGCCATCTCATCAGAATAACCTCAATTTTCCTAACTCTCCTCTGTTCTGCTGATGCCACTGTAGCTATATCTTGTTCCTCAAACTCTGACCCTACTCAGCTCTAAAAGTTGTGACATGCAGTCGCCAGGCAAGGCTCAAAATCCTTCAAGTAGCTGTCCTCATGTGGAATGAGGCAACAATTTGGCCATGGCTTAAGCTCTAACTGCTCCACTCGGTCGGCAGTTGAGCAATACACGGACGGCGGTAGTGCATATTCAGTTGGTGGTAGTGCATCTCGGACGGCAGTTGTGCACCTCGACGGTGGTTGTGCAACTCGGTCGGTGGTTGTGCACTTGGTCAGTGGTTGTGCAACTCGGTCGGCGGTTGTGCACCTCGGTCGGTAGTTGTGCACTTGGTCAGCGGTTGTACTCGGTCGGCGGTTGTGCAACTCTAGTCGGCAGTAGTGCTATCTAGGTGCTAAGATCTGATCCTGATCATATACATCGTAAATCTACTACTATCTTCGACATGTCTTCCACCATATGTATGTCTCCTAGAAGTGGCTACTAACAACTCGGCTCAAGTTGTCCAACCATGCGTGTCTGATCTGAAGAGGTCTGAATCATGGTGGTGACATATATGATGGTGAACCTATGCTGAACCCACACTGATCTCCTGAAATCTGGAGTGGCTGCTTCTATCAGTGCTAACTAGCCCTCAAATGGCAACCACTGATCTGGTGCCTTATCTCTGGTGGAATCCTGTCAAATATTTGATCTCGTAGGCAATGGTGGTCTTGATCTTTTCCTCGTCATATCGAGACCTCTGTTTGGCAAAAAGAAGCCAAAATTGCTGCCCGTAGGTCATAAACTAGTGAAAGAGGGGAATGCAGTGAAGTGCCCATCAGACTATCGATCCACCTCTCTACTCATCCTCATTCATCACTATCTTCTAGAAGTGGTCCATCTCAAGTCATCTACACAAACTCTCATCTATGCTCCATGTACTTCAATGGCTCCATTGGCATAATCACAGCCTTCATCCTTAGGGATTTGTCTAAGGCACTCGGCTGGTCCATCTCATGTGCCAACTAACTTGCCAGTATCTCTATACTTCAAGCTCCTTACTATTGCCCCTTTTCTTTTAACTCATTCCCACAATATACACCATGTCCCATGGAAGCAAGACTAATGTGGTGACATGCAAAACACGAACACCTGGTCAACATCCAATTCAATCTCAGCTTACTGAACATGTGGACACCACGACTCATCCAAATCTCTTATGCGATGGACAGAACTAGTGGGTCTCTAAGCCCATCACGACATTCCTGTTAGATTCCTGCTGACATCTGCGGACCTCCGGATCTGGTATAAGATGGGATCTTATACCCATTCTACCTCTGCTAGCACTACAACATGCCCTCCTCACATCTAACTTGTAAAACCCGTGACTCGAGTCAGAGTTTTACGGGAGTGAACCAGTCGGTTCAACCGTCGGTTCGAGTCGAGTCAGCTTCATGGACCGCGAGCTGAGTTGAGGCCAGCTGTGAGTTATGAGCGATGAGGGTCATGTATGCTCAAGTGTACGATGATAACGTCTAAAAGATGATGAAAAATGGGTTATCAAGTATATGGAGGTATACAGTATTGATTGTTATTTTTATTTGATCGTAGAATAGTTTTAGGCCGAATAACGCATTAGGACGCGTTGGATTATATTCGGGTGGGTTATTAGTTATAGAGCATGCCATTTGGATGTTGTTGTGTTTGTTTAATTTTATGGGATTTTTCCATATTTTTCTAGATTTTTTTAGAATTTATTACGAACTAGTTATTATTTTGACTCGAGTAGGAATCGAGTCAATACTTAATTACGAAACTGCCATTGAACGTATTTTTCTCCCTCCCGACACTTACCCTCCCAAAACCCTCGCCGCCGTTGTGTGCTGTCGTCACCGCCGCCGCCACTGTCGACGCCATGCTGCCGCCGATCAACGCCGCCCCACCCGCCGTGCAGTCGTCGTGCCGCCACGACCCACCCCGGCCACCGTCTCGCCGCCACGATGCCGGAATCGCCCCACAAGCCGCGACGCCCTCCCTCGTCGATTCGCCGCCGTCTGGGCCGCGCCGCCGCCGCTGTGACCCCGACGACCACCCCCTCGTTGTCGCCGACGTTTCCCCCACCATCCCGAGCGCCGTCGAGGCCGGCCGCAGCCCCGATCGGAGCACGCCGCCGCCGCCACCCATTTTCGACGCCGCCGCCGACGGCCATCGCCGCCCCGGCTGCTTTGTTTGACACCACCATCGGACCAAGCTCGTCGAGCTGGTGCCGATAGACCCCCTGATTGCCCCGTCCCGAATCATCGCCGAAAACCGCCGGAATCCGCCGGAAAACCGCCGACACTCGCCGGAAAACTGCCGGAACCGCCGGAAAATTGGATTCGTGGGAAATTCGCCGGATCATCCGCCGAACGCACCCGATCCAATCTGATCGGACTTCGGACGCCGCTAGGTGCCGAATTCGAGTTTCGAGCCACGAAACGGAAACCCTAACCGTCGCCGATTTTCGACGACGCGAGGTATAATTTATTTTAACTTAATTATTTGAAAGTATTGCTTATTAGAATTGCATGCTAGGATTGGTGAATTGTGTGTTATAATAATATATATAAATGTAGATTTGATTAAGGATAAAATATGAAATTTGTTTGATTGAGTGGTGTTAAAAATGGAGACTAAGAAACTAATTAGGGTAACTAGGTAATGATCATGATCTAATGCAAACTAGCCTAAGTAGACTTGCTAGAATTGATTGCTAGAATTGATATAGGTTGATGTGTGATGGTTGATGCGTGATTGTGTTGATTGTGTGTGCATGCTATAGGATGTGTGATTCATCATGCGGGCGTTAGTTTTTAGCCTGATTGTGTAGGTACGGTGTAGGAGCTCGCCGCCTAGGCGCGTGGACCCGTTTGGAGCTTCTACCAGGTCCGTTTAGGACTCGTTCTCTGATTTACGCTACTCTATTGTGCATTTGATTTATCCTGTGCAGGACGAGTTAAGTGGAGTTTTATCGGATCCCACTTAACTCGGGCCATTTAGCCAACAATTTTTTTTCGGATTAATAACCCTCGAGGATGAGATCCCTCGAGTTTGTTTTCGAACTTCAGATCCAGCTCAAGTTGCCTTCGGGCCTATTGTATAAATCCCAACCCAGGCCTATATATGTATAGTTTTCGCGTTTTCGGTGAGAGATGGGATGAGGGTTACTTGCGGCCACGTCTTCAGATAGGGCGTGTGCTCGGAAGAGCGGGCTCTGGAGCTGGGGAGAACCCACTTCGTTCCCGAAGGATCCGGACAACTCCACCTTTGAGTTCCTCAAACCCGGAGAAGTGTGGAGGTTTACGGGTACTGTAATGCAGCGCATGTCTAGACTTGTGGTTCAAAGGGTACTGAAGGCGACTGCCTGAGAGTGCTCGGCCTTTGTGCTCAAGGCCAGGAGTAATATGGAAGGTGCAGAGGGCGGTAAGGAATGAAATTTGATGCGAGAAGCGATAGAGAAATGGCCAAGGTATGAGAATGAGAAAGAAAGGGGACGCTGTCGACCCGAGGGCGACGGCCCGACGGCGACGGCTCCCGTATGTGCCCTGATGAGAGTTCTTGAGGAAGTATATGGTTTTGATTCAACAGGAGAGTTTGCTCTCCTGTGCCAGATTGATATTAGTTATTTTCCGGGCCGGTAACACTCGTTACTGACGGTTTTTCTATATATATGTAGGTGAGGAATGCGAGCGATGAAAGCTGTCGGGACTGCGGAGGAGCAGCACGGAACCGCGCACACATGTACCTGCCGCGTGTAACGTATGTATAATGATGGTGTGTTATTGTTATGTAAATGATAATTTTGATGTGTTTGCTTGAATGAATTACTTGTTATGAAACGAACTGATAAATATGAATGAGTAGGGAGCCTTGGAGTTCAGACTCGGCTCGGGTAAAAACGAATGAGATAATGATTTAATGTCAATGTAGATTGGTATGTGTTATCGTATTTTCATAAAATATTTATATACCCTTGTTGTGGACAGGTTGGCCCCTATTGCACTTTTAGGGGAAACTCTGTCCGTTTTTCCGTAATAGCATATATTTTCTTTTGGTTTCTCATTTATTGTTTTGTCTTGTTTTTGCTTGTACATCATAGCATGCATGTAGGACCGCGTTAGAACCCAATTGTTCCCATTCATGCATTTCACATTTGCATCTCCATCTTGAGACGCCGAGAGTAGATCCGGGTCGGCTTAACCGAATCTAGTAGATTAGCGAACGGTTCGGTCGCCGGTGACATTTCCGGGTCGGTTCACGGGTGAGCCGAAACGGGGTGTTACATAACTGAGCAAACAATCTGATATCATGATAAAAATCCATAAAAATGACCCGCCAAGCCAACTAAGGCCAATTCCACATATTTTATCAAGCCCTCAATACACCGTTATGCAACCAACTTATGGAAAAATCGCATGAGAGAAACAAACAGAAATGTACTTGCCAGCATGGACTTGAGCACCTTTGCCACACATCACCTATAAAAGCATTCACATCTTAATCGATCAAGAGTTGCTTGGACATCGAATTTTGTAACACCAATCTGGTTCACTGGAACCAAACCGACATGTCACAGGCTCTGATTAGGTCTGCTAACCCAAACCCAACTAGTGCGATTAATCTTGGTGTCTTAATATGAAAATACGACTTCGCCATGCGTGGTTGAATGCACAATACCCTAACAAGACACCACATGGATGACATGCAAACTAACCTACACACCAATACAATTACGATCAAAATCGACAAGAATTCCGAAATAAAACGCGATAGAGTCTCCCTAATGAGTACAATTATGGGCCACTCTATTAAAATAATATATATAAACATATATGTATATATCAACAATTTCATTCGCACAGAATCTAATATATTGTATAGTCACCCCGAAGCACCGGGTCACCAACCCACCGGATGCAATCGAGTTCATGTTCCACAATCATGTCGTCTATGTTGAGCATTTGAATCACACTCGTACTCATCGAGGTCTCTAGCATTTGATCATACTGCATTGCTCAATGTTGGCAGCATCATAGACAGAATATGAGGGTACTCTATCGAACTGAACGTGTGTGTGCAGGCGACATCCGAAAGCTTCGCAATCCAGAGCTGGCACACCCAACTCAGTAATTACCACCTACATATAGCACAAAACCGCATCAGTGATAAGTGGCACAAGAATAACCAAAATATAACTATAACAAACTGGGCTATGAGATCAAACTCTCATATGAAAGAAAACATGTTCGTACATTCTCGTGAACTCTCTGAAAGGCATACTCAAGGAGCCACTGGGCTGCAGTTTATTTGGTAGCACCCACAACTGATCTACATTGTAGATGCCTCTTTCGGCATGTTGCTCCATCTCATTCTCTCAGGTCCATCGGGACTGCATGGATATCTTAAGCCAACTCTCTTTCCTCCATCAATTACTCTCATGAAGCCTTGAGCACCGAAGGCCACACCCAGAGTAGTCGCCTTTAGCACCCTTTGAACCACAAGTCTGGACATGCACTGTACTAAATAGTACAAACCTCCACATTCTCCGAGTGTGAGGAACTCAAACGCGGAGTTGTTAGCATCACTCAAGAATGGAACAATCCGCTCACTAATCCAAAGCCCGCTTTAACTATCACAGCATCCACTCATGGTACGTGCAAGTCGGTTTCTCCATCTCTCGTCTTACTGAAAACTCGATAAAATTATATATATAGACCAGGAAGGGATTCATATAATAGGCCCGAAGGCAACTTGTGGTAGATCTTGTTTTCGAAATCATTCTTAAGGGATCTCATCCTCAGAGGGCTATTAATCTGACTGTTCGGCTCAATGGCCCGAGTTAAGTGGAATCCGATAAAATGTCATTTAACCCATCCTGCAGGTATTAAAACAAACATACAATAGATAGAGTATAAAAACAGAGACGAGTCATAAAACGGACCTGGTAGAAGCTCCAAGCGTGTCCTCGCGCCTAGGCGGCGAGTTCCTACCCGCACTTACACATCAAATCTAGAAGCTAACGTCCGCTAACTAAATGATGCATCAACTAAACATGGACATTACACTCCTAACACATTCATCATCCATCACAATCAACAATCATCAATGTGAAAATAATTCTAACTCATCCTATTCATACCAATTTTATTATATTTTTCTAAATTACGTCGTGGTCAATAAGCATGCTCAGATTCAATTTACCTCATCAGATCACTTACCATTCATTCACTATTAATCACATCATGGAATCATCACTTCATTCATAGTCAGACATTTATCGTAACAATGAATCAATCCTAGCATGTTGTGCTAATAATCATCAATTTTAAATAATTAACTTGGAGGTAATTATATCTCTCGTCGTCGACAATCGGTGACAACTGAGATTTCGTCGCATGTCTCGGATCTCGTCGGCGTCCGAAGTTCAATCCGGTTCTACTGGATGAGCTCCATGGAAGATCCACCAAAGTCCAGCGAATCCAATTTTCCGGTAAGGTTTCAGTGATTTTCCGGCGGTTTTAGTGGTTTTCTGGCATCCTTTTCGACGATTTTTTGGGCAGCAATCACCGGCGGCATCTATTGGCGGAATAGCAGGTGC
>JAURVB010002844.1:0-31338 GCA_033002965.1 Piper betle | reverse complement strand
GCGGCGGTGGCATGCAAACAGGGGCGGCGTGGCACGAGGGTTTGGGCGTGGGGGAGAAAAGGTCAGGGGCGGAGAAGAAAGGTTGGGTGGCAAACTTGTAATTAAGACTTCACTCGTCTCCGGCTCGAGTCAAGTATAATAACTGAGTCGTATTAAATCCTAAAAAAATTCATAACAATCGGGAAAAATCCCGTAAAATCAAACAAATATCAAACATCGTAATGATATGCTCTAGAACTATCAACCCACCCAAATGCCCGTAACGCGTCCTAACGCGATAAACGGCCTAAAACTAATTCTACGATCCATTATATATAAAAATAATAAAAAAATGACTGGCATACTCTTATATATCTGATAACTCATTCTATTCTGCTGTGTTTATGACGTTATCATCATATACTTGGGTACGCATGACCCTCATAGCTCATACACGCGACTGGCATCGGCTCGGTACACGTGTCCTGAAACTGACTCAATTCGAAAAAAATAACGGTCGACCCGACAGGTTCTAAATATAAAACCCTAACTCGAATCGTGGGTTTTACACATAAGGATTTTGCTTAATGTGTTACCTGAATTCCAATTGCATAAAGATAAAGATATAGTAGTTGGATTTGAGTAATAATTTCATAATAATTGTGATAGCTAGATCTTGGATGCCCATGCTATTAATTGGTAGCAGAAAAGGGTGAATTAATTTAATTTGAAACAATTAAGTGACGTTGAGAATTATAGATCTTAAGCTCGAACTTACTCATGTTTTATTGTTGGTAGATAATAAATTAATTTTTTTACTTGGATAAATTCAATTCAATTAGTTTTGATAATTAGTGAATTCTAACGAAAGCATTCTATGGAACGATCTCTTATTTCATTATTTTATTACTTGATTGATCAATATACTTGCGCGACAAAATTTTCGTAAGAGCATCACTTTCATTATATAAAATCATCTTCACTCTTTTTTCCTGGATATGATGCAAGTAGACAACATGAGAGTTTAAGTACGGAAGTGACCTGATGAATATGGGAAGATGAGTTGATGAAATATATATGAACCTCTTTCTACGTCAACTAGATTTCTCAGGTATCACATTTTGTTGTTTAAATTCTATTACAACTTTGTAGAAGTTTCTTCAATTTTATTGCCGTTTTGTTTATGTTCTTTAGTTTGTGTATACACTATATGTCCTCTCCAAATCCGATGTCTATTTTAATTTTTAGGACCAGGGTATTTATTAATTAAATATTGATCACAAGAGCATTTCAAAATTTTATAAAATATTTTATTTATAATATTAAAATCTGATTCAAATAAACTAAATATATTAATATTTTATTTTATTTGAATCAAATTGGAATGAATCATATTTTAATATTATAAATAAAATATTTCATATCGCCTATAAGTCATCCAGTAACGGTAATGGGTACAATATTTAAAACTTTTATTTATTCATTCATGCCAAAATTGCACTTCTTTGCTTGAACTGTGGTAGTTATGTAACTGTGATTCCCCCCAATTGAGATGGAATAGAACTATGGAGAAGCAGCAGCTAGAGAAGGTGGCGAGGTGGACGTAGGAGACAGTCGGCCGCGAGGAAGCTCCTAGGTTCCAGAGCAGCCAATAAAAACGAGAAGAGCACAAATTAAGCGGCCGAGAAGAAACAAAATTTTGTGTTCCAAAGATATTTGGATTAAATTTTATATCAACTCACACAAGCCCGACTGCTTTTAAGGCCCATTTTTACACATGCTATCCTTAGCCGGTTGTACCATTTTTTTTTACAAAAAAATTTTATATATATATATATATATATATATATAAAAGAGTGATATAATACACTGCAAGTTTTTATAGTGCACCATATACTATTGAACAAGAGCGGTTGGATCAAAATCCAGCGGCTCTCATTCATCTTCCCCACCCCTTCACTATTTGCCGATCTGATTGCCCGTTTAACCCGCCCGGATTGCCCCTCCCACCCGCGATCGCGCTACCGCCCGCCGCTGCGTCCTCGCCCCCAGCCGGCACCCCAGCCCATCACCACTCTACCCGTGCCCGGCCACTGCCAACCAACCCCACCACTCCCCGCCCCCCTCTCTGGCACACCTATAAAAGATTGGGGGTATTTCCGACTAAAAACTTAAATATGTGAAAAATTAGTTGTATAACCTGAATGTGGCGGAATTGAATTTTGGAGCCTACATTTGTTAAATTTATAAACCTGAAAAGCTGTAAAGGCCATTCACGTCTCTGTTATAGCTTCAGTGTAATTAAATTTTTTGGTTTCTCTAATTTTTGCATATCAATTCTTAAAATAATAGCTTTGAAAAAAATTTTTCTTTCTATCATGCCGCCGAAGACCTTCATAATAACTAAATAGGATGCATGTTTAATTATTATAATAAACTATCTTTGAAATGAAAATTAAACATATTCTATACATACAACACGATGATTTTTAAATAAATATATATAGTTTACATTATTTTATATTTTGACCAAGACTTTTATTACATAATTATGGAAATGAGGTTGCCAAAGTCGAGATTAGCGTCGGCCGTATTCTATGTGAGAAAACCAGCCGAAACCGACGATCTCAATTCTTCCTATGCAT
The DNA here is from genome assembly GCA_033002965.1 of Piper betle. NCBI lineage: Eukaryota > Viridiplantae > Streptophyta > Magnoliopsida > Piperales > Piperaceae > Piper > Piper betle. Next base: position 28,714 of record JAURVB010002844.1, on the reverse strand, counting down.
GAATGATTAAACACAAGTACATTCAAACTAACAGCCGATGTCCATCTTTGGACGTTGGTATAGGCCACCACCCGTGCAGCAACGGAAGCTTGCAAATTACGATGTGGGCAACACGAGCTGGATCAATCAAATTGGCGACTAGCAAACGCTTCCAGGTTGTACTGAGCTTTTAAGTTTAACCACAAGAGAAAGCTTTTAAAAAGCTTACTTTGGTGAGGAACAAAAGGGACCGGAAAGGCATGGAGTCAGCACGACCACCCAAATGACCCAAAAATAATGTATTACATATTCTCACCTCTTAATATAAAAATAATTATTATGTACTATTTATTCTCACCTCATAAATAAAAGAGGAGATCCTTGATCTGTATAAAACTAAATTTATAAGAATTTTGGTTTTCAGAGCGAACAGAGGATACGGAATGGAGAAGAGTGAGAAGAAGAGTTGATAGGAATTTAAGAAATGAAGTAGAGAAATGAAAAAAAGAACGGAGTTGCACAGATTAAAGAATTTGGGGAAGGAAGAGTTCCAATTTCGTTGCTTAAGATTTTAATTACAATTCATCCTCCGTTAAATACTTTTTTGTACATGTAGACCAAAATTTAAAATCAAATTCAAATACAATTTTTTTTGGTGTATCAATACTTAAAAACAAAAGTAAATGTAAAAATTTAGTGGCTATTTAACTAACCAATTTGCGGATAATCAGTCATTATGTCACACGTCATAAACAATGGCCACGCCACTATCGTATCAGGATTCCCGTGCGCAACCACCACCCCTTCTTTTACAATAGAACGCAGACAAGCAACACATCACTGCCAGTAGATTTCTCAGTTAATGTGTCTGGGCTGAAGAGTCCGAACAACATGTTTATGGTATCAAAATTCCGTGTTAAAGCTCTTAAGACCAAGTACGTGAATGGCATGATCCCTTTTTAATCAGTGAATCAAAAAACCTAACCCTAATATGTTGTTGGAAGCAGTCCTTTCCAGCTTCCAACATCAATTCTAGCTGTAAAATCCAAACCTTGCGCGTGCACTTCAACTTGTTCTTTGTTTCTTTGATTCTTGTGCTACAATTGACTTGCATTTCTAGCTGTCAAAATGGAACTAACTGGTGCGTGTGCTCATCTTTTTGTTGCTCACTCTCACCTGTGCTTTCAAAAAATCCACGTAATTTTTCTTCGATTATACAAATTGCTAGACTGGATGATCCAATAATTATTATTCTCACCATGAATGTGTTCATATAAGCAAAAGATTTGGCTAAAATAGCAGTGACAAATTACGAACCATTATCTCTATCGTGTTGCGCTTAAAAAGTTGATCAGATTACAAATAATCGTATTCTCCCACTATCGTCCAGAATTTCAGATACAGAGAGATCTTCTGATCCAACAAGAGGACGGATTGATGAATCGCAACCCAGATCAGATTTTGATGATTTTTGCAGCTCGGACAACAGGATTGGCCTTGGCGATCTCCTCGCGGCCGGCGGACTTGTAGTCGAAGGAGCAATCATGGGTGTCGGAGTAGCGATGCCTCCCACAGAAGAGGTCGCCGCACCGGCACCGGAAACCGGCGAGCCCGACCTTCTTCTGGCAGCTGGAGCACCGGTTCATGAACCGGACCTGCTTCGGCGGCTCCACCTCCCTCCTCGCCAACCCATCCGAATCAGCGGTCGGACCTTCCACCTGATCCGACCTCGGGGTCACCGCCGCCAGCAACTTGGAGCAGATGGCCGGAGGAGACTGCGGCGGCGGCGGAGAGGAGGTGGGGGACGAAGACGGCGGCTTGAGGAGCTCGCAGTCGGTCTCGTCTTTCTCAAGCTTCCAGCTATCCTGGGCCATTTTTTTTACGATCGGTAAAGCTAGCGTCAAAAACTCGGACCTGGACCAAATCAGATGGCCTGAGAAGACGCTGCCAAGAACCCAGAAACGCTGGAAAACCAAAATATAAAAATAATAGAGAGGATAATAAAGCAGACAACTTTCACAGCTCCAAAAGCTCAAAAACTTGGTATAACAGCGGATTGCGTAACACCAAGCAATCCACACCAAGCCTGCTTGCGAAGAACTGAACATCCGAAAGGCATCGCTTTCTTTTTCTAGTGAAGAATTCAAACAATGATAGTGATTAAAAAAAGAATCGAAACAACAAAGCACAACTTCTGCTCGGAGATTGACGACAAAGTCGACACCGGAAATGAAAAATTATGTAGAGCCCTGGAAAATATTTACAATTCTACGCCCTTCCAATCGTATCATTTGGACGCCATGCATGAAAAAGAAAAGACGATCGTATAGAAGAATGGGAGACACGAGGGGCGTAGAAGGCCCTGCGAATCGAGAACCGAATCGAAGGAGCTCTAAGGGCAGAGAAAACGCACTCAGAGCAATTGCAAAGGCGAAAGAGGAAACATACGGAGGAGAAAATAGAGAGAACAAAGCGGTCCTCAATAACAATATTTTTTGTTTTGCATTTTATTAGTTCACCAATTTAATCTCATCCGTCCGATTCGGGAGTTGGACGGCTACATCGGCGATATCTTTTCGGGAAAGTGTGGAAAAAGTGTTTGGCGAAAATGGGAAGACCTGCTTTTTGGTGATAAAAAAAATGTAGAGATTTGATGATTTTAATACATAATTCATTTATCATATACGTGTTTAGGAAAGAAAAAATAAAACCAACGGGAAGGAGCCGCGGGCAGGGCGGGCAGGGCCACCTCATCGCAAGCGTCGCCGCCAAAGCTGACCGGAGGGGACGGGCTGTCAGATTAACTGGTAATGGGGCCCACCTCAGTGCGCCCACGTGGCCTACTATGCGTCGACGACAGCGTAGCCTCGTCTTTTTTCTTTCTTCTTCTTCTTATTTCCGGATCTGCCCCCGTCGCCTGCGCGTGTGAGGTAGCAGATGAAAGCGACCGGGAACGTCGCCTTGTGTGTGGGGCCCCAGCTTCTGTGGGCCACCACAAATAAATCGGGACAAGTAACATGCGAAGAATGTGGGGCTGGGATTTGGATTTTGCCGAGAATTGGGCAGCAAAAACAATATTACGATTTGCAGGGTTGGATATAGAATAAGACAGATGTGGAGGGCGAGAACCCCATTTGAACCTCTTTGGTGGGCTTCGTCTTCGTTTAAGTGGTGTTGTGGAGGAGATTTAATGGGCCGACTTATCCTCCAACCAATCCATTTCCTTAAACTCTTTCTGTGCTAGCTCTTCATTGAAGGTTGTATGCAGGCACACTTTTTCGTAGTTTTAAATTGCAAGACTGCATTTCTCATGCCTAATTTGTAGAATGCATGTATCTTTTAATGTCTTGAACATTACTTAGCTATAAGTAGGGCTTTTAAATGAGCAAGCGAGTCGAGCTCGACATATTTTCGAACTCGGTTTGAATAATTCGAAGTTCGTTCGAATTTAGCTTAAGATCAAACGAGTTTTGAATATCTCAATTCAAATATTTTTATATTGTTTAAGCTTGAATCGAGCTCAAATACACTTGAATTATTTAATTTTGACGAGCTCGAGCCCAGTTTATTTATGATAACAAAATTGGCTCGATTGTAAAATGAAAAGTATCTCACTAAAAAAATATGAAGTCAATGGCTCTTCAATACCTACCATTTAAGTTATCTCACTACTTTGTATTATATTATATATAAATAAATATAATTAGTTACAATTAAAGTTATTAATATATTTATTTATTTATATAAAGACTATATTATTTTATCAAATCGATTTTGAGTCTAGCTACGAGTTAATTTCGAGTTGAGTTCGAGTCATAATTGAGTTGAGTCGAGTCGAACACTGCCTTGGTCAAACTCGGCTCAAATGATTCAAATTCGAGTTCGAGTATTTAAATATCGAGTTTTGAGTCAAGTGAAACCGAGCCGAACATAAAATGCTCACGAGCAGACTCAGCTCAATTAACAGCCCTAGCTATAAGGGCAAGAATATCGATGCGACTTAATTTTTGTGCCTTCTTAGTTATGATCTTTTTGGGCAGGGGAAAAAAGTTACCATTTTTCTTTCTTTTATTTCAATAAAAATTTCGTCCCTTTCCACCGTGAATAGACAAAAAGCCTATAGGAACATTTCTTAGTGTCCTTAAGAAATGATATATGAAGTAGAAGAAAGTTACAGTGTTTAATAAAGAGTAAAAAATTTTATCATATTTATCTTGAATTTTTTCTATAAATATAATCGAATTATAAAATATCATTATATGATATCAAATTTAAATAAATTTATACATAATTAAATTATTTTATATATATAAATATGTCAAACTTTAGATATTTTAATTATAAATTAAATTTTAACATTAATAAATACAAATAAAAATAGATCTAACTCCCATCGAATATTTTCTAACTCGTGTCCAACTAAAAGTCAAACAAGCTAAATTTAAGCCAAGTGAAAATCAACTCCAACCGTCCAATGAGAATAACCTAAGCGACAGAGATTGGGTATCTTTGGAAACGTACATATTCTAGTGCATGATAGGAAATTTTAAAATATTTTTAATAAAAAGGAAAAACAATAATCATAAAATAATAATGAATAAAAATAAAAAAGAAAGTAATAAAAGCTTCTACCAACCATGTGTCCCACTTGGCAGTCTTTTTATGGTAAATATTCCTTCCCGACTTGAAAAAAACATTCAATATTACTATTTCATACAATATATGATGTAAATAAAATACTTGTTGGCCTCCTACTTAAGTCTGTTGTTCACTGTTCCATCCAAACTTGAACCAAAAAGTGCCATGTATATGGGAGGAAAAGAAAACATACCTTTCCAGCTTGAAACAAACTACTAAAATACAAGAGCTGGAAATGGAATTGGCAACGCAACGTACCAAGACTGTCCCACCCAAGCATCGTTGAAAGCATTTACTAAATTGACAACCTGTGAAACGGAATTCCCATCGCGATAGTGAGAGTTCGTGTATATTGGTTGTAATCACCAATCACGATTTAGGAAAGCTCCCGTGAAAAGATTTTTATTTATTTATTTATATTTTGTAAAAGATGTAGGCTTTTATAATAATAATAAGAGATGTAGTATTTTGCAGTGAAAGTCACTCATAACCTCCTATTGTGTAAGAAAGAAAATCATTCACACCATCTATTCAAAATATCACTTACATCCTCCAGAATTAATGTCTAAAATCTGTTAAATTTTGATGATTTAACCGATCATTTCTTTATTATATTTGGATGACTTGGATAACTTAGCTGCATCGTCACATGAAATAATGCCTCCCGTCCATTAAATTTTGATGGTGTTATTAACTGATCTCTATATTTTATTCAAATGATGTGGATAATTAAGCCATATCACGAAGTTAATTATCATTAAATTTTGAAATGTGGCAGAGCTCATCTCTTTATTTTATTTGGATGATGTGAACAACTTGGTCACGTCTAAGAGGGAACAATCTTTCATTTGTAACTATAAACAATCATATACTTGGAAATTAGAAGGCATTGATTAATGTAATTTCAGAGAAAAAATATAAAAACTACAAAAAAAAAGCTACCTTTGAAGAAAAAAGTGTCGTCACCCCAGACATTGAAAACAGAGTTGCCAAAAAAACAATTGGGGACAAGACCAAATTTAGTTTGGCCACCAACATTAATGATCTGTTACCACATCACGCAATCGCATCGCCGAGAAAGGCCATGACTTTGAACGCCCCTTTTTTGTTTCCATTGGCAGCTGGCATCATCATAAAGATTAACCTGGCCCGCCACATCCTCCACGCCTCTCTTCCCTCCGAGACACACACCCTCAACTCCTTCACTATGACTTCCTAGTCACTCCAACGTATACCATTTACTATTTTGCTTCCATGGGCATCTCCTCCCTTCTTCAACTCTTGCTTGCCATCTCCCTCCTCTCTGGTGCGTCGGCAACATGCCACCCCGACGACGAGGCGGGCCTTCTCGGCTTCAAGTCGGCCATCACCGCCGACCCCTCCGGCATGCTTTCCTCGTGGAAGCCGGGCACCGACTGTTGCCGATGGGCGGGCGTCGAATGCCGCGAGAACAACCGCGTCACCACGCTCTCCATCTACGGCCGATCCGGCGATCCCAAGGCCATACTCGCCGGCACCGTCTCCCCCTCCATTGCCAAGATCAGGTACCTCGACGGGCTCTATCTCATGGACCTCCGCAACCTCACCGGCCCTATCCCGGCCGCCCTTTTCCAACTTCCCTCGCTCACCTATGTTTACATAGAGAATAGCCGGCTACAATCGGTGCTACCCGCCAGCGTTGGCCTCCCCTCCAAACTCTATGCATTTAGTTTGGTGGGGAATGCGTTCGTCGGCCAGATCCCGGCCTCCATCTCCAACCTCACCGAGCTGAGACAGCTCAAACTCGGCGGCAACCTCTTCTCCGGCCGGGTGCCGTCGGGCATCGGGAGGTTGAAGAAGCTGACTTATCTGTCTTTGAAGAAGAACCTGCTCACAGGGCCGCCACCGGATTTGTCCTCGCTTACGGAACTTAGAACGCTCGAGCTCTCCCACAACAGCTTCTCCGGCCCCTTACCTCCCTCCATCGCGGCTCTGTCGAAAAACCTCGGCTACCTCGAGCTCGGCTCCAAACTCCTTCACCGGCCCTATCCCCGAGTTCTTAAGCAAGTTCCAGGCTCTGGACACCCTCGACCTCTCCCACAACCACTTCACCGGGACAGTGCCGAAAAGCTTCAAGAACCTGACAAAGATCTTCAACCTCGACCTCTCCTTCAATGCTCTCGTCGACCCATTTCCGGAATTGAGCGTAGAAGGGATCGAGTCGCTCGACCTGTCCTACAACAGGTTCCACCTAGGCTCCATCCCGAAGTGGGTCGCCTCGTCTCCGATCATCTACTCCCTCAAGCTCGCCTCGTGCGGCATTAAGATTAAGCTAGACAACTGGAAGCCATCGGAGACGTACTACTACGACTACATAGACCTGTCGGAAAACCAGATCTCGGGGAGCCCGGTGAGCTTAGTGAACAGCACAGAGTACCTCAAGAGCTTCAAAATGAACGGAAACCAGCTCAAATTCGACATGAAAGGATTGAAGCTCCCCGCCACCTTGGAGGAGCTGGAGTTGGCGCGGAACCAGATCTTCGGGAGTATACCGGCGAGTGTGTCGAAATTGCAGAAGCTGGCCTTGAGCAACAACCAACTTTGCGGGCCAATTCCGCCAACCAAGTTCCCGCCGGAAAGTTTTGCCGACAACAAATGCCTCTGCGGTTCGCCACTTCCTCCTTGCCGGAAAAAAGTCGGAGACGTATCAAATTGAGCTCGTAGCTGCTAGTCTTTGATCCGCCATGCTTTGTGCTTCTCTGGTGGGTATTAGTTTGGTATCAAATGTACTGTCGAACGATGCGGTTGATATCGATTGTAGCCGTCTCTTCCATCTAATAAAAATCTATATTTCTGAACATTTGTCCTCCAACTATCCCTTTCAAATTTCAAAGAAAAAATAAAACTCTCCCCTTCACGCATGAAATAGTGATCAACTAATCTAGCTCTCAAAAAAACAAACCACTTCATCTATTTATGTACTTATTTACTTATTGTAATAAAATACATTATTCCCCAAAATTGCCATATGGCCCTCCACAAGTAGGATCCAATCTTTGGTGTTATCTCCTCCGTCATTGTTGCAACAATGAATCTATCACATTAGATTACTTTGCACCACTTAAAAACAGATTACACAATTCAAAGAACTCAATCAATGCACGCAGTCAGAATATACACCATACCACTCATTTTCTATCTTAAACAATGTTTAAGTGAGGCCTTGCCCAAAAAATAATTCTCACACAAAAAAAGGAAAAAAAACTGGACATAAATAGATTGTATTGGCTAAGAGTTGGGGTTGTTCAAAAAATCAATTAAACTCGATTTATATTAATGCTCAATTCGAAAAAATTCTACTCAAACCTTAACTCAATATTAAACAAGTCACACTTAAGCTTGTATATGCATAACTTGGCTTGACTTGACACCTAATATACTTTATATAAGCAATAAAATTTTTAAATATATTTATCTTAATTTTTTTATATAAATAAATATAACCAAATTATAAAATATTATTATATAATATCAATTTTAAATAAATTTATACATAATTAAATTATCTTTTACATATAATTATATCAAATTTAAAATATTTTAATTACAAATTAAATTTTAATATAAATAATATGAAAAAAATATCAATAAATATGAATCATACTATCACGAACTCAAATTCGAGTCAAATAATTTTTGGCGCAGCTCAAACTAGAAATCAAACAAATCAAGCTTGAACTAAACAAGACTCGAGTTGACTTGCCCGATGAGCACCACTACTACATGCAGAGCAAAATCCATGACATCCAAACCCCTCGTCACCAAACTCTAGTTTGATGAATCCAAAACAGGGTATAGTATTTCCAAATGGTATTCAGCGGTAATGTTTCAAACTCGATAAGGCTAAACAAATTAAAAAAGAACTACACATTGCTCAACAAAAATATAGTATGCTAAGATAATGCATTATTGAGGTTCCTTCATCACATACACAGGGTAGTGCACCAATTACAGAAATTTCTGCAACATATAACCGAGGTTTTAAAGTTAACCATTTAACTTCATTCATCAAGTTTCGCACAGGATCAAAATATTAGATAAAGAGAACAGAGGCATTTACATACATAGCCGCAGCTTACCCCAGTTAAGTAGCATGCTATCTCCAATGCAACATTACAAACATATTTCATTCTGTAAAGATGACACAAAATTTAAAAACGAGTTGCAAACCTTAGATGTTCTCCCCATTTTGTCTACAGTCATAAATCATTCATCATCGGCAGCAAAATCGGGTTCAGGAGGCTTTTGTAGCTTCACCATACTCCCGCTGGCCCTGGTGTTTCTAAATTTGTTCAACCCCCTCAGGGCATTAGCAGCAAAACGAGAAGCAAAAATTGCTGCTCCAAGACTTTTTGCACCACTAACGAGGCTATCTGGGGAATGGGTTTCTTTGTTATTGTCTTCTTCTCGTTTGAGCATCTCTGCATACTTTCTCTTGCAGTATCTTCTCCATGCTGCTTGAATAAAACAGGCAGCCCAAGTCCTCCATTGCTGGGAGTAAAATCGAAAAGTATGTTGGACTTGTCTGCTATGAAGGCGCCGGAATTGACCAGCCACAAACTTCAGCTCTTCAGCTGTAAGGGCGAATGCTTCAACTTCAGTTAAAGCTTTAACTGTCCTAGTAGACGATGGAAGACTAGAGCCTGATTTCGGGTCCAAGGCCCAAGTCAAAAGCTCTTCACCACAGAAATCCCCTTCTTTCAGTAAACTACGATTGAAAAAGCCACTCCTCCCACCATCAGTGGTCACACTTTCTAATCTTCCTCGTATAATAAAGAGCATCTCATCCACAGGATCTCCTTCTCTCACTATGTATGTATGTTCAGTGTATAAACTGGGTTTTAATCGTTCACATATAGCGTCCAATAGCCGTTCATCCATTTTTTCAAAAAGAGGAACCTGTTAGTCACAAGTAAAAGAAAGTTCTTTACAAGATGGGCGTTATATCAGACAAAAAAAACGAAAGAAATTTACCCTTCGGACTAAGGCCAAACAAAGGTGACGTTTGATGTCTCTTCTCAAATCTTTTGGTAAACTCTGAACCAAACTTTCTTCATCTACACCTCGTGTCTCCAACCACTTGTATTGGTCATAACGCCTAACCCGCTCCCTAAGTTCTTGTGGCAGCAAACGGTGATGCATCCACTGCTCTGAGTCCCTTCTTTTAACTCTCATCTCTTCAAGCCTAATTGTCAATGATGACAAATAGGTCTGTCCAACAGGATGCCGAAAGTTCATAGCTATGTAAAAACAAGAATAATATGCCACACTAGAAAAACAAAAAAGGAGGTCCTGCAAATACCTGCATGTTGCCAATTAAAAGAGCAAAGAGAATGAGGCCAAGAATGGCAAGAGCTATGGAAAATATAACCTCTCCTGGATATGTACTAGTTTGGAGCCCTTGGCCAAGCGTACTGAAAAAGAAAAATCATAGGGCATAAATTTATCATGTAGCATCAAATATTAGCAATAAAGATATCACTTATTAAATTGAAAATCAACCAGAGCATAACACAAAATCTAATATGGCCATCTGCCTATTGAACCTCTTTGGTAATGATACGCATCAGCAAAATCACAAACCATTGCCTCTCTGAAAGTAAAAATGTAACAGACACAAACACTTATTTGTCCATCTTGCACTACAATTGTACAGAACAATGTCAGTTTTAACTTTGCATAAGAAAATATGGCTCCTTCAAAACAATAATTTTTAACTGTACAAAGGAAACCCACAAGGGCAGGTGAACATATCAAGCCTAAAAAATAAAAAAATAATAAAACTATATCAAGTACTCAAATTTCTACAAGGCTAAAACTTAACATGGTCAAGGTTCAAGTTTGACTCGATCTTCAACTTGAAATATTCAATAAAAACAAGCTCATTTCAATCTATCTTACTTTATGTTTTTTATTGCTTTTAATAACATACTATCACAGAAAAGCTATTTTCATCAAAAGTGAAAGAATAATAATTCAAATGAGCTCAAACTTTGCCTGATAACCTAACTTTGACAATGAATTTGCGTAACTTCCCCTTTTTGAATGAAAAGACTTATGTTTAGCTGCAACAGTATGCTGCATATATTTTTATTTTAAATTATCTTTACACCACCGGATTACTATTAATTTAAATAATCATTACTGCCCTTGTTAAAAATCTTTAGACCTTTATTCATGAAGCTTCATCCTCCTGGGGTTCTTCATTCCTACCTTGACTCACACAATCCTAAACTACTAAATACTTTAGGGCAGTAACACCATCACAATTATATTTTCTATCATCGCCATTCACTTTGCCCAATAATATATTTAATTTAGAGGCTTCGCTTCTATTGCAGTTATGTTTCAAAAATTAAACAGTTACTTATCATCTAACAAAATAATCGATTCACAAAATTAGGTACCTCAAATTTTGCAATCCCCACCACAAACAATAAAAGTATTTGGACAAGAATGATCTTGGTAAAACAATGTTAGATGTCAAAGCCTGAGAATATATTCCAAAGTCAAAGGGTGGATTGTCTCCATCAGCAGAACAGTTCCCATTAATAATGCTTTCACTGACATTCTTCCAGGCCTCAAAACCAGTAATGTGGTTGCTTCCACAATATAAATAATCCAAATGACAAGTACCATAGCCATCACAAGCTTTACCCCAGCATGCATCTACCCGTCCAATTGACAGGTAGTACCAGAAAGCACCAACAACCTGCAGTATAGAGCGTCCGACAGATCATGATATATATATATATATATTCTCAAAATGGATGAAGCAAATAGACCAAATAAACAATACAGATTGACATCTCAAATGTTGAAAACAAATAAATCATGCAGGTATTGGAATGGTAAGTATTTAAACCTTGATGAGAAGAAATTTGGCAAATATGGCATCTATCAAATTTAAAGACATATTTAGTATAAAAAGAACTAGAAAGGAAACATCTAAAGATATAAAAAGGTGATAACTAGAAGAAAAAAATGCTAGAAATGAGGCCCAATTTGATAAACGGCGATGATGATTGTGGCAAAAATGATAAATACATTGATGTCTACAAGCATAGCTCAAAGCTGAACTCACATGGCTAGCAAGCATGTACCATAGCAAGTAGTAAGCAGCACCTGCCCATGCAGTTTCAGCAAAGACACCATCTGTTCGTTTTAACTCTGAAGTTAGAGGCATAATGCGCAAAAATCTGGGAATGTATTGCAACAAGACTATGAAAAATAAGGCATCCTTAGTTTTCGATATGTTAGAGGCATCAGAATCATGAAGAAATTTCCATATAACAATCTGCAAGTAGAAAATGAATCAGTACATGTATTATACAAGTTATCTATAAAACAAAAACTCATAAAAAACAATTATAACATGAACCTAATGATTGATCATTGTATGAAATTTGTTTCTTATTATTAAGACATACAGAATAAGGGTATTGATTTACATGCAAAATAAAATTTTAGGCATCTCAAAATTGCATTTCCCTTGAGACATTCAACAAAATTTAATGTTTGAAACCATAATTGTCATTATATATGTTGGAGTTTTTATGTCTCTATGTCAGGAGTATTAAGATGTTTGACTTGTTCTCCTTGTACTTATATTTAAATTCAGCCGATAGAAGAGTGTGTTATCAGGTCCTGATCTCGTCCATTTTATACACAAAATCAGTTACTTATTGTTGAGATTGTTATCTCATTGTAGTCCTGTAAATGTTAATAAATAAATGAAAAGATGGGTGTAGCTCATTTAGAGTACACCACATACTATTCTCCTTGTCTTCCTTCAATGCTATGTTGACTATCCTACTATAGATTTTCTGCAATATATTTGTGATTAACGAGACTATAAAGAAGATAATGAAAGAGAACTATGTGAATAAGAACAAATGATCTTGCTTCTCTCACTATCTTTTTTTAATAAAAAAATTTATAACAGATGATTATTGTAATATATGAACAAAAAACATACACTGGTCTAAATAAGTGTCTGGGGTGCACATAAAAACAAATGAAAAAAAAAGCATAACCATACCACTGTAATACATGCTGATTCATGGAGCCAGAAACATCAATTCAAAAGACAAACCTGTGGAAGCGGAAGAACTGCCAGAAAATCTACAATAAAATAGCGCCTCAAGTATCGGGCAGCAATTTGAGCCGGGTCGATTACAAGTTCACCCCTACCAAATACTCGAGATGATGGAGCAATATAAGCAGTACGAAATTGGAGGATCATGCGAATGACATAGAAGACATCAATGAGCGATCGAAATGTTGTCGATGTGATTGCCAACTTCCGGTCAATACCAAGGCAATTATTCTTATCATCAACTATAGGAAGGAAGAACAATAAAGGATCCACTGACACAGCAATAATACAAGAAATGACAAACAGCCGGTTCCAAATTTGAAGAAATTTATTCTCTGGGTTGAATATCTTCTTCTCTGAAACCTTGAGATCCTCTGCAAACACTGCCCTAGAAACCCCAAATCCCAGAGATCTGCCTATAGACTTGAGACGTTCAGAGCCCTTCCTCATTCCCTTCCTAAAAGATTTGGAGGACCTGTGGGTTTTACCAGTATGACCTAATCCCTCAAGACTAAATCCACATCTATTCTTCGCAGCCACATCAGAGGTAGAATCCAAATCATCCAACCTAAAACCAGAGAATTTAAATTGCAAAACGGCTAGCCATCATAAAAAAATAAACAAATAAATAAATAAATAAATAAAGTAAAAATGGATCACCATGCCCATTTCAATCCACGCACCTTACAAACTTCTCCTTCTGACCGCCCATCACTTGAGATTTATGCACACCGCAATCAAACATGATATTCCCGAATAACCTATCCAAAAAAGATACAACCGAGCCTTATCCCCAAAGAACCACTAATGCAACCAGAACAATAATTCATAAACAATAAATTCACACAGAAAATATGACAACGTTGAGTATTTTGAAAAATGAACAAGCACCATCTAGAACACTTCTTCAACAAGATCACTCCCAATAAAGAACAAAAGAATCCAATGACCTGTACCTGCTCCGTCATCAACAACTCAACATGATCCACCACAACCTCAAATTGCCTCCTCCACCCCACCACCAAGCAATCCCCAAATCAACAAAACTGGATATCGAGAAAAAAAAATGAGAACACACAGAATCAGTATTGAAATGGAGATAATTCAATGGAGAATAAGAAAAAGGCAAAATTTGTCTTCAACATTTTTATCAATTTCATGGAAAATGAGAATTAACCTTAGCTACACTGATCCAATCAAGATTGGAACACGATTTCCACCCTTCCCCTCCCCAACCCCCAACGGAACATAGTTAGAGAAGAATATTTATTTCCTCTGTCATGATGATGAGATGGTTTACATTGTGCAATTGCAGAATCCATTACTAAACTGAAAAGCTGTTAAATTAAATAATATTTCCATTTTAAAAAACAATCGAAACTGCCACTCCTAAACTTGCAAAATGGGAAATACAGTGCCACTAAAACGCAGAATGGGGCATGGATGATGCTATAATTGAAGTAATTGTGCCCATAACTAAAATGATTGAAATACCATAGTGGCGATATAAATTCAAGCCACAAAAGCAACTAAAATGAAATAGATGCACAAATCAACAAGGTCAAGCCATTACAGTAGCTGCAGAATAGAATTGTACAGATATTTGCAATCCATTTGCAAAATATATATTTATGCACCAATCAGGTAGACCAAGCAAAAACACATAACATGCATCTTATAAAAATATATGTCTTTTGCCACAGGTAAACGCCCTAGACATCATAAGTTCGGAAGTCCAAAATTTGGACACTATGTTTAAGATCTAACCATTTCACATCGTAGAAAATGGATTGAAATTAAAAAGAATTTATATATGTTTCAAATCTGTTTTCTATGGTATGAATCTACGATTGAAAAAAAGTACACCCTTTTTTGTAGAATATGATGATCAAAATGAAGAAAACTTTACATGGTACCTTGGGATTGACGTCGAAGGAGAACGACCTCAACGTGCAGCTAGAAGATCGAAGCAGTATGATCGGGGAACCAAATTCTTCAAGAAAAAAAAATCATTTGTTGCAATCGCCCCTCCTTCAAGGGACGCGATGCATGCCAGAGTGAAGGTGCCTAGCGGTTTTAATGGATTTATAACAGATGGTGGATGGAGATGAAGGAGAGAAAGGGGGAGAAACAAGAGAACAAATAAATAAATAAATAAAAAGATGTGAAGGAGAAGAGGAGAGGAGACAGGGACAGTCTTGGGGGAGGTGGAGACCGGTTTTTTTTTAGTTATGTTTTTTTATAATTTTTTTATTTTTTATTATTTTTCGTCTGAGAATTATTATTAAGTAAGATACATAAAATTTTCTTCGTTACTATTTATAAAAAATTAGATACAATTTGCTTCAAGGGTAGCTTTTTTTATATTCACTAGTTAATATTTTTCCAGTAATATCATAATTATCCCAATAAAAATTATTTTAAAAATAAAAATTAAAAATAAAAATAATTATTCTTTTACATGTTACAGGGCTTACTTTGAGGCAAGACGGTCAACACTCACGATCGTCAAAACTATTTTCGATAGCCCTAAAATGGCTAAATCTGGGATCTGACCTTTAAACTGTTGCCGCCGATTACAAGAACATCTACCACTTTTAAAAAAATTTAAAATAATTTTTTATCCAATTATTGGATGCTTATGATATTTTACAAAAAAAAGTATCTTTTAATTATGAATATCATAGGAGTCTCATTTGAATCGTGATTAATATATTACGCTACCCTTTAATCATAATTTCCTCTTTTCTATTTTTTGTATGCCAACCAAATCAAACTTGAATAAATTATAACTAAAAAAATTTTATACATTTTATACCTTTTCATGCTAACCAAATGGAGTTTTAACGACCAAGTCCAAAATATTTGAGATCAAATTTGATGGCAAATTACAACTCAACGACACACTAAACCAAGTCTAGATCAAAACCTTGTGGGATCGAATGTCCAAGAGATCACTCAATATTAATAAATGAATCATAAAATGTTGCAATTCAAAACTCAATTTTATTCTGATGTCGGTTTGAGGAAAGCTCGATTGAAGTTTAAACCAAGCAAAATGTAATGGGTTTGTATTCATTCAATTTAGATTGTTCTAAAAGTGATTTTTTATATATAAATACAAATTTAAATCATGTATAATAATTTTATTCCAAAAATTTAAAGAAAACCATAAAAGGACATGATATATACTAATAATTCTAAGCCAATTGAAAATTCTTATAATTTGAAAATAAATTGTGGAATAAATAAATTATACAAAAGAAAAGCAGCAATAAATACAAAAAAGTAAAACAACGATAATACAAATTAAGCCAGTTTAAAATCAAAGCAACTCGAATACTAATTAGTCTACGTGAAACAAATTGCAAGTAAACAAAATTTATTTGATTTGCCTGGTGTAATAATTTATAAGCCATAGTAACATTTATTTTTAACTTAATATTGTGAAAATTATTAATTTTATTTTTTATACCAATTATTATGTATATAAGATAAATTAAATAAGAACTATATATATGTGTGTGTATGTGTGTGCGCGCGTGTGAGTGTGTGCTACCGTTAATGTAGTTTATATTAGCTATAGCTCCTCTGTTTAGAATAATTTAGTGAATCTTATTGAGTCCGCGTCAAAATCCATGTATTGATAAATAATATAGGGCAATTAAAGATTTTCAAATTAATGGTTTTAACCCTTTTCATTTTAATTATCAAACTAATTTTAATAAATATTAATTTAAAATATATTTAAGTATATATATATAGCTCCACTGTCATGTGCTGCCATGAAGTGCTTTTTGGCCCAAAATATGTTCCCATTTTCCCCTCGCTCCCCGTTCTTTTTTGCCTTCCCCTTGCCAATTTTCGAGGCCCCCTGGCCCAGCCTGTAGCTGCAATCCCCCACCGGCCTCGCTCGCAGCCACGGCAACCCCCCCCCGTGTTCCTCCCCCCGACAGCGCCCCGGGCTACAACCTTTTGCCCCCACCAGCAGTGGCGGCCCCCCAGGTTCCCCTTTCCCAAAGCGCCATCTTTTACCACCCCCACCCCTCGGCCGGCGCCAAGCCCCTGCTTCGGCCCGCTCAAAATGCGCTCTGTCTACTCACGGCTGCCCGTGCCTAGCAGCAGCCGCGCATTTTCTAGCCGACCCACCCACCCCGAGGGGATGACATCATTGGTTAGCAGACGGTTGCTGGCAAGGTCGCCAGTGGTAGGGTGGCCTGACAAAACAAAAGGGGGGTGGAGTGAAACAGGGGAGGGTAATTTCATAATAAAAACTTGACCCGAGTTAGATTCGAGTCAAGTTTTTATTACAAAATAAATTTTAAAAAATAAAATAATTTCATAATAAAAATTTGACTCGATCCTTACTTAAGTCAATATTACGAAATAAATTTTTAAAAAATAAAATAATTTCGTAATAAAAACTTAACTCAATCTGGCGCAAGATCGAGTCAATTTTTTATTATAAAAGTATTTTATTTTTTAAAAATTTATTTCGCAATAATGACACTAGTCGGGACTGAGTCAAGTTTTTATTATAAAATTATTTTATTTTTTTAATTTATTTCATAATAAAAATTTGGCTCGATCCTAACTCGAATCAAATTTTTATTACGAAATTACCATCCCCTGGCTACAACATGCCGAGGCAAGGGGATGGTGAGGGGGAAATGCGCGGGGGACCGCGGCTATGGGCAGGGGCAGGGCTAGATGGTGGCGGCCCAGGGGTGGGGAGGAGTAACGCATGGGGGGCTGCCACGATAGCGAGTGAGGGCAATGGGGTATCGCGGCTACAGGCAGGGTAGGGCAGGGCCAAGGGGCGGTAGAATCTGGCAAGGGGAGGTGAAAAGAAAAGGAATGAGGGCGGGGGGGGGGCTGCATTAAATTATTTTGGGAGGGCTGCATGTTGTATGGGCACAATATTATTATTATTATTATTATTATTATTATTATTATTATATATTTATTTATTTTTGAACCAATCCTAGCCATTTATTAGGTTGGGAAGAAGCGCCCACTTTGACTCGCTCGAAAAAAATGGCGCTCCTCCGACCCGCCATCTTCCCTCTCCCCAAACTCACTCCTTTGCGCCAGCGAAGATGGCAGCGAGGGCGGCCAATTCTACTCCTCCCGATAGAAGGCGGCTTCCCATAGTCCTTTTCGATGTCATGGACGCAATTGTCCGTGACCCCTTCTGCCACGACGTCCCTGCATTTTCGGGTCATTTGCTTATTTAATTGTATTTGATATGTAGATTGGGTCTTATTTTTTTTAATGCTAATTTGCTTTGAAAAACATTTCTTTGAAGCCAAATTGGTTGTTTATGTTGGTGGGATATCAGAAATCTTTTTTGTCGTATGATTAGCTGTATCGAGCTGGTTTACGATAAAAATAATTGATTACTATCAATGTTGATTTGTTCTTGGCTTAATCTTTCTTCATGTATACTTCTTATGAGCTACATTGTAAAAAAACCTGAGTAAATATGATTTTCTTCATCTTACTTTATGTGTATAAGTTTGCTTATATATGGGATCGTTGTCTCTGTTATCATTTGACTGTGGGATGGTGCCTTAAAATATATGGCTTGTCCAGTACCTGAAATTGAATATTTGTTTGAGGTAAAACATGTGGTCCGCGCAGGATGTCTATGAAAAAACTTTTACAAGCGAAACATCCTACTGTGTGGATTGAGTTTGAAGAAGGGTTGATTGATGAGGTAAAAATTAAGCTCTGGCCCCGGTGGGATCCTTGTGCACACTAGATAAGATTTGACTGCTACATTTTAAACATTAGTTGTTAAATAGAATCTGACAATCTTTTTAGAACTTCTCTTATGAATTTTTGTTTAGATTAGATAGCATTTGTGAGGTATTTGTTTTTATGACAATGATTTTTACTTTTTTGGTAGCCTTGTTTTTGTCTGCCTTTTATATGCTAGTTAATTTTCTCTTGTACGGGTCTTGGACAGAAAAGTAATAAGATTACCCTGAGTAATAACTTAAATCTTTACTAATTTTTCTAATTTACTCTCTGTCAATTCATTTTCAGTTGGAATTAGCGAAACAATTCTTCAAAGATGGAATGTCTTTTGATTTGGAAGGTTGGTGTTGAGTATTTAAATGCCATATATTTTTTTCCACTACCAAATTTTCCAATTTCTTCCACTTATTTTTGCCATGTACGACTTCTTTAGTTTATCTGTCAAAGCTTTGATATTTCTTGTCTATAAAGATTATTGCCTGTTGGATGATTTGTCTGTTTGATGATCATCCATGTCAACTAGTTTTTACTTTTATTCATTGGATAATTGCTACCCTTTACCTCCACATGCATGCCTGCAATTTTCTGGCCTTGGTTAACACGATTATGGTACATTAAATCTGTACTGAGCGCGCACACGTTTGTGTTGGAGTGATTTACTTAACGGATTCTGATTCACTTCTTTACTTATTTGTGGGCATATTTAGTCCAAGTCTGAAGGAATGCGTGACGAGGGGTTATACCTATCTGGAAGGAATGGAGTCATTGCTTCATAGATTGAAAGAGAACAACTATGAGATTCATGCTTTAACAAATTATCCTATCTGGTAACTCTTGTGTGCTAGATATTCTATCATTTTTTGCTTGTATATTTTGATTTTATGAGTAATGTGTAGTTCTTATGTCAGCCATAATAGCACAGAGGGCCAAGATGATGTGTTGAAAGCTTTGGTTCATGTGACTCATAGTGCCACAATAGAACTATTTAGTGATATCATTAGTTCTATGAGTGATGCATTGATTATGTATCAACTGTATATAATATTTAGCTTGCAAGAATGAACTGTTAAATGAAGTTAAATATAATCGTATCCAACTTTCCTATGCCAATTAAGTTTATTTAGTTGGCTCCCGATACTTTCTTCTCTAGGTACAAAGTAATTGAAGACAATCTGAAACTCTCAACATACTTGAGCTGGACATTTTGCTACTGCGCGATTGGTAAAAATATTCAGGCAATTATTTGACATCGCTTTTCTTTTTTACTAAAATTTAGATTTAGAAAATGAGTATGAGGCATTTATACTTCTCTGATAGTCCAGAAATTCTGGCCTCTTTTGTAAGAATGTTTTCTAGATCATCTGAGCACTACTGAAGCCCATGGTGATAAAACTTAAAATCTTCTAGAATTCTGGTGCATAATGATTTGTCTCTGTTTAAGACTGTATAAAAGTGAAAGACAATACTGAAACAGCTGGTGGATGCCGCTAGCAGGTTTCTTTAAGGAGTTGCTAAGCCTGTTATTTGATAGATATTGGCTCAGACAATTCTTCACTGGGGTGAATATCTTTAGTTATAAGTCACATAATAAAACATTCAGCAGGAAAGCTAATGTATATAAGTAGAAAGACAATTATATCTACACTAGACTAAGATATTCATTAGGAAACTGCTAGTTATACTAGGCCAGCTATTTCTTTAGGACGACTGTTATACCTGTCAAATATTTCATTCAATATCTACACAAGTATTTCTAGCAGAAGAGGAAGGGCTGCCTCGTTAGTATACCAGCTCTTTGAAAATTTGGTGCCACACATTGATTGTTAAGAAAAGGCGATGATAATGCACGCTATTTGTGGAACACCAGCCTCCTTCCAAATTTGGGATGAGAGAACATAAAACTACAATATAACTCATAATACCAATCCATACCGATTACTTAGTTAGGAAACAACATTGACTCAAATATGTGAAGAGAAACCATAAGGGGCTGATTCCTCGGAACGGTATTGAACCTAAATCAACTAATTGGCTATATGTCTTATGATCAACAAAGCGCCACCACCGACACATAGAAGCTAACCCCGGCGCTTATCCCAAACGCCGGCACCGAGAACAACCCCTCCCACCGCCACCCGCCGCCTTCTCCCCGCTCATCTCCGCGTTTCCGGCCCCCGACAGGTAGTTGTCCGACAGGTTCAGAAACCTCAAACCCCCCAACCCCAAGAGGCTGGCCGGGACTCAGCCGGAGAGTGAGTTGTGGGAGAGGTCGAGCGACTTCAAGCTCTCCATCGCCTCCAGGTGGGTGGGGATGTGGCCGGCAAGGAAGTTGTAGGAGAGGTTCAAATCTTCGACCCCCGGTAGGCCGAGTAGGCCGGTGGGGATCTTGCCTTGCAAGACGTTGTCCGATATGTCGATTCGAATCGCCGAGCGTAAGGCGTAGCTAAACCTCATTTGCCGATTCTCCGGTATCAGATTCGGCGGTGACGACGATGACGATGACGTCGCCGTCGCCTGCGTCGGTGTCTGCAGGGGCGGTGAGGTCTCGGCGGTTGAAGTTGCCGTTCGGGATGAAGCCGGAGAAGTTGTTGCTGGAGAGGTCGATGAATTGGATCGACTCGAAGGAGAAGATCCAGTCCGGAAGATTGCCGTGGAAGCGGTTGTGAGAGAGGGAGAGGAAGTGGAGGTTGGACCACTTGAGGATGGTCTCCTTGAGCTCGCCAGCGAGGTTGTTGCTGCTGAGGTCGACCACTTCCAGCGACTTGTACCCGGCGAGGGGAGGGGTATCTCGACGGAGATGCGGTTACAGCCGAGGTCGAGGACTCGCAGGCTGTCCAGATCGTCGAGCTTCGGCAAGAGGTCGCCGGAGAGGTCGTTATCGTTGAGCTTGACTTCCAGCAGCTGGAAGCCCCGACGAGGCTCAGCGGCGGCGTACCGGAGATGGTATTGTGGGAGAGGTCCAGAGCTAGGAGATAGCTCAGGTTCCCGATCGTGGCGGGCATTTCGCCTGGGAGTTGATTCTGGGAGAGGAACCCCTGCAAATTCCTCAACTCGGTGATTCCCTGGGAGATCACGCCCCCGAATCGGTTGTGGGAGAGGTCGAGAAGGACTAGCCTGGACTTCTCCGACGTCTCGGCAAGCTTCTCCGGCAGAGGTCCGGAGAGGTCGTTGAAGCTTAAATCGAGGACGAGGAGGTGGTCGGAGAAGACGAATCTCGGGGAGAGCTCGAAGCAGAGGCCATTGGAGGAGAGGTTGTGCTAGGTGAGAGACCGGTGCAGGGAAATGCAGATCGGAATACCGCCCAAAAGATGGTTGCCCGCTAGGTTCAGAACGGAGAGGGAGCCGACGGCGGCGTCGAAACAGAGCAGGGTTCCAAAGAGATTATTGGAGGCGAGGTCGAGCACCCCCATAGACTGCTTGAAGTCCTCAATCGTTCCGTTGAGACGAATCTCGGAGAGATCCAAATGCTTCAGAGATTGAAGGTTGAGCAAAATCTTGGGGATACCGCCATGGAACGAGCTCCCCCTTAGGCTGAGCACCTGCAGCTGAGACGAGAAGCTCCCCATCCACTCCGGTATCGCACCGCCCATGCCGGCGTTCCCCGCTAGCGAGAGCTTCTGTAGGCTTCGGAGGTTAGCGAGCTCGGCTGGGACAGCGCCGTGGAAGAGGTTGCCGGCGAGGTCGAGGACCCGGAGGGCGAGGAGCCGGCCGAGGCAGGGCGGGACGGGGCCGTAGAAGGAGTTGCCAGAGAGGACGAGGGAGGTGAGGGAGGAGAGGCGGCAGAGGCGAGGGTGGAGTGGGCCGGAGAAGTTGTGGCCGGGGAGGTGGAGGGCGACCACCCGGCCGGTCTGGTTAGAGCAAGAGACCCCCGTCCAGTTGGAGCAGGCGGCGGGGCTCGACCAGGAGGCGAGGACGAGGTTGGGGTCGGCGAGCCACGAGCGGAAGTCGACGAGGGAGTCATTGCCTTGCACTACGTCTGCTCGCCCGGCGCCGGCGGCTGCCGCCATGAAAATGAGAGGGTGGAGGAGAGAGATGGATAAAAGTGGGAGCTTTCTCAGTGTGGGAGGCATGGCCATGGGAGCGGTTGTGTTGGAGAAGGAAGTGGAGGGGAGTGAGTGGAGGGGAGCAATGGGGACGCAGACAGACATTCTCTCGGGGTAAGGGAGGTGATATTGCCTAGGCGCCATTAAAGTGGTCGCAAAAGCTTCAAATCAGGTACCCGTTTCCTTCCTCTTTCTTTGAACCTTTGCCTCTTGTCCATCGTTTGGAGGTAAACCCACAAATCCAATAGTTCTTAATTACTTGATCACCTTGAAATAAAAAAATGTTCGTACTTGGTTACCAACTTTGTTCGGTTTAAATCGGAGATTAGAGAATAATTCTCATAAACATTGTTTAATCGCCCCAGTCATTTGGCATAATTCTTCTGTTGTCCTTTTTTAAAAGAAAACTCTTCTATAGTCTTTAACTCTTATCATTTTTTCCTGGCACTGCAAATGACTCATCTGCAATTTACATGCCCTATCTATCTGTCTTTCTATAATGACAATTTTATATGTATATATTTATTACTTTTTAGTTTTGATACCAATAAAAAATATCAATTAATTAAATATCTCTAATATTTTCTATATTTACCATCGTAAATTCATCGTATTTTTCTATGCAATATTTGTATAATTAATTTGCTGATTCCAACTATATTTAGACGGATCTGTACACTCTTTAAATTAAGGGACACATCATGGACTCGTTTTAGTCGTGCGTCCGCCTCTACCACCCTTATTATGAAGGAAGATTGTTTTTGTATCCCGTCAAGACCAAACCCATTTAATGTTCATCGTTTATGTCTAAGCCCAACTTTATAAGGTAAGCCCAAGGGAAATACACCTCTAGGCCCATTTTCAGAAGAAAATATGAAATCCAAGGAAATGAAAAATTATAAACCGGGGGCTGTACAAAAAAAATACAAGGGAAAATTAAGTCATTACATTCGTAGTTTTAAATACCATTTTCACAAATAGTACCTCTTTAAATCTGGTATAGTTCAACATTTTGTACCATTTTCATACTAATTTTGTAATTTAAAATATTCAAAAACCTTGTATTTAAATCACAATATTTTGACTGGTATTTAATTAAATATAAATTGATGGTAAAATATATTTTTAATATCGAATACAATATTTTATTTATAATTTTAAAATTAGTTGATCCTGATTTGATCTTATTCAAGCAAAAATTCTATGTTTAATCTTGTATGGTAATTGGTATATTTTTTTCATGTAATATAATAAATCGGCATATTCTACCAAGTTATTTTGTCTAGCAAGGGCAGCCTCGTGCAAACACTAAAAAATTTATCCATGCATAGATGATAAATTAAAAATATTTATAAAATAATAGATGATAATTTAAAAATATTTATAAAATAATAGATGATAATTTAAAAATATTTATAAAATAATAGATGATAATTTTAAAATATTTATAAAATAATAGATGATAATTTTAAAATATTTATAAAATAATATTTTACGGCTTTGTCCCAATACATTGCACAATTTTATACTTATTATGGAGTGGAGAATATTGTACCTGAATTTTTAAAGTTTTGTGTAGATTATGTATGAGAAGGGAGAATTTCTCAGCTGATTTTATCTTTCTTGCAGAACTTGGGGAAATTTGACGGATTCTAACCTAGACCATTTATAGGCTTCTTTCTTTCTTTTATTTATTTATTTACTTACTTGTACAAGACATTTCTCAGTACTTTTGTTAGAAAAAATCTACTAAAATGATGAGTCTAAACCCCAATTTGTAGGGCTACGCTACACGTAGAACATGTGTGCCTGCCCAAATATCCAACATCAAATAGAGGTATAGTGAAACGAGTTTGGTAATTCAACCAACTCTTTTATGTTAATATTTATACCTATAAATATTAATTATCTATAGTTTATTGTCACGTTTAAAATGCCAAAAGAAGTCTTGGGAATGCGAAAGGAAATCTTGGAATATAAAATGGTGGTGATCGTTTGTTGTACTATAATTGAAGATGAGGATGTTCAAAATAACTTTAAAAGTTCTTCAGGCCTCATTCTTGAATGTATGGACAAGATAGTGAAGGAGGGGATCCCATATGAAATGTTGAGAGAAGAAAAATCTTGAGATCTCAATTGTAAGGGTTAGGTGAATGATCTTCTTGGTCATCTTTACGAGTTTAAGGGTTGTAATTTTTTTGTTGAAGTAGTAAATTATTTGTTATTATCTCGTGATTTTTTACTCTCAATCAAACGAGGGTTTTCCACATTAATTCTTTGTATTCTTTTGTGTTTGTTTTATCTTATTTCTTCAATTTCACTTACTTGTGTCATGTGTTTGTTGATGCTATGATCGATCTCATACTTTGGGACATCTATGGGAACTGGGACTCATTCAATCAGATCTTGATTTGAGTGGGAGTTGTGACGGACACTTTCAAGACATAGAAGATTGAGAAAATTTGATTGAACAAATTATAAGTGGTGGAGGATGCAGATCAAGGCTTATCTATACGAAAAGCAACTAAATCAACTACTTGTAAGTACCAAGCCTAAAAGGATGTAAGTCGAGTAATGAGCCTTGTTGGACCGACGTGCCTTAATTATTATACGATTTTATTTGACACGAGTCGGTGGTATTCAATGTCACAAAGAAACAACTATCAAAGGACTGATGGAGGCATCAGTGTGTGTCTATGAGAAGTGGTCAGCCTCTAACAGGTTATTTCTTTAAAGAGAGTGTCTATTTGAGAATGCCCAAAAGGTAAATTTATTGCTAAACATTTGATTAATTTTAATAAGATATGAGCACAATTTGTGTAAAACCCATGATTCAAATTAGGGTTTTATAAATTTGAACCGATCGGTTTGACCATTATTTTCAGTCAAGTTAAGTTTTAATTACGACACAGCCATTCGTTTTTCTCAAAGATCATTCGTTTTCACTGATTGACCATTCATTATCTTCCCTAATACTTATATATTCCACATTCTCGCAATGTCATCATTCAGCCACCACCATCCTTCTCATTCAACTTCTTTTTCTTTTTCTTCCTTCTCTTTTCCCCAATGATCCTCACTCAAGCCAACCACAACTTTGTCAGTTTGTCACTACATGACTAACAATTAGGTATGGAGTAGGAGCTCACTATTTAGGTGTTAAGCACACGCTGGGGGCTTCTACCAAGTCTGTTTAGGACTTGCCCTTGATTTATTATTATATTCTATCGTGATTTAATTTTTACATATTGTAGGACGAGTTGAGTGGTGCTTTATCGGATCCCACTTAGCTCAGGCAATTTAGTCGAATAGTTTTCCTGATTAATCACCCTTGAGGATGAGATCCCCCGAGTATGTTTTCGAAAACAAGATCCACCATGAGATATCTTCGGGCTTATTATATAAATCCCTACCAAGACCTATATATATATCGTTTTCATATTTTTTGATAGCTGTACTACTCAAGCGAGCATGTGCCAGTCGAAGCCACCAACAACCAAGCTATGCAAGTAGCATGTGTCAGTCATAAGCGGGAATCCCGACAACCATGTTACGCTAGCAACATGTGCCAGTCGAAGCCATCGACAACTATGCTACGCAAGTAGCATGTGCCAGTCATAAGCCAGGAATCCTGACAACCATACCAGTCACAAGTAGCATGTGCCAGTTGTATTTAGAACAGCTTGATGTGAAGATAGTTTTCCTTCATGAAGACTTGGAGGAAGAGATATACATGAAACAGTTGAGGGATTTGAAGTTAAAAACAAATAAAACATAGTGTACAAATTGAAAGAGGAGTCTATATGGACTCAAACAAGCACAGAGGTAATGGTACTTAAAATTTGATAAGTTTATATTGGAGATTAGATTTACAAGGAGCAATTCAGACCATTCTATTGAGCTACAAAGGTTTAATGATAACACCTATATTATTTTAACCTTAAATGTAGATGACATGTTGTTGGAGGGATTAACATGGAGAAAATCAACAATCTTAAAAGGAGGTTAGCCAAGAGATTCTCCATGAAAGACCTAGGTAAAGTAAAACAACTTCTTAGGATGTAAATTACTTAAAACAAGAAGAGTAAGAAGTTGTGGCTATCTTAAAAGGGTATGTGAAGAAAGTTCTTGAGAGGTTCATGTATAAATCCAAGCCAATGACTACTACATGGGGTAGTCAACTCTAATTGTATAAGGAACAAAGTGCTAAGAGTAATGAGGAGAAAACTCACATGAAGACAGTGTCTTATATTTCAGCAATCAAAAGTCTCATGTACGCAATGGTGAACACACGACCAGTTATTATACATGCAATGGGAGTAATGAATAGATTCATGAAGAACTCAGGCAAAGAACATTGGGAAGAGGTGAAGTTGATTTTCATGTACTTAAAAGACAATTCTAATTACTGTTTATGTTTTGGGGGTTATAACATTGATGTGTGAGGTTATGTGAACTCAAATTATGCTGGAGATAGGGACAATGAAAAGAGCACATCCAGTTACATCTTTACAGTTAATGGAACTGCAGTGAGTTGGATTTTGAAGCTGTAAAAGATAGTTGTTCTATTTTCATCTGAAGCTAAATATGTAGCTACTACAAATACTAGCAAGGAGTACATTTGGATTAACGCTTTAATGAATGAATTAGGTTTTTATGGGATTGATTGTAGGTTGTTCACGATAGTCAAAGTGCAATCCTTTTAGCCAAAAACTCTGCATTTTATTTAAGGATGAAACATATTCGATTAAGGTATCATTTTATTTGATCTTTGTTAAAAGAATGTAAATTTAAGTTGGAGAAGAATGATAGTAAGGACATGCTGGCCAAATAGGTGGAGGGACAAAAGTTAAGTCTCAATTCAACTTTTGTGAACTTATACTAACATCCAAGTAGTGGACTTATGCAACGACTAAGTGGAGGAAGATCAAGGTGAATAAGTTGGAGGAAGATCAAGGTTAATAAGTTCCAATTAGACTCACGTGAAAGATTGTAACACCCTATTTTGGTTTACCCATAAACCGACCCAAAAATATTACCGGTAACTGAACTATTCGCTAATCTAGTAGATTTGGTTAAGCCAACCCTAATTTACCCTCAACGTTTTAAGATGGTGATGTCACATGTAAAACTTAGATAAGATGCTTGAGTTCTAACGTTGTCCTACAAGTATGCCATGATATACGAACAAGTAAACAAACAAACCAAACAAACGAAAAGTTCAAAGGAAATATTTATTTTGAAAACAAAACAGACAGAGTTTCCCCTAAAAGTGCAATAGAGGCCACCCTATCAAAAATAAATGGTATATATTTATAATAATAAAAATTGAAAACACCGTCATAAACACAAAATGATTTCCACATTCTGGTTGTCTTCGCTCCAGTAGCTCACCCTGTTCGTTTTCCACTTTCCATTTGTTGTTACATACAAAATATCTTTATGCAGTCTATAGAATATCATTCAAATTCATTATCCATACAATTCAATACATCACCAATTAAAGTCCGGCAGGCACATGTATGCTTGCAATTTTGTTGCTGCTCCTTCGTTGTAACACCCAAATCCGGTTCACGCTCGTGAACCGAACCGGCATGTTACGGGCCCCGGTTAGGTTGGCTAACCCGAACCTAACTCATACGGATCCAATCTCGGCGTCTTAAGATGTAGATACGACTTGTCATGCATGGATAAATTCATAAAACCTAACATGATACTACATGGATGACATGCAACCTAAACTTCACACCAACACAATTACAATCAAAATTAGTAAAAATTATAAAATAAAAGGGACAGAATTTCCCCTAAAAAATGTAATTAGGGCCACCCTGTCAAAAACATATATTCAAACATATATACGTATATAACGATAGCATTCACACATACTTCTAATCTATTATATTCATCATTCTCTGAACTTTGGGTCTCAACCCATCACATTTTGCTGCGCTACTCTGATCATTTCATTTCATGTCATTGTCATGTCTCAAGCATTTAATCATGTCATTCACAATATAATAACATAATAACACAATATTAAACATTCAGAAATCTAACATGTGTGTGTGCACAAGACCTCATTGCTCCTCCGTCCAAGCTGGCGCATCCATCTCGATGCTTATCACCTACATATATATAAGAAACACGTCAG